>OMLP01013132.1:8769-25981 GCA_900302685.1 Spondyliosoma cantharus | reverse complement strand
CGTACACACACTCTCTCTCTCTCTCTGTGTGTGTGTGAGTGAGTGTGTGTATGGGAGAGAGAGAGAGAGTGTGTGTACGGGCACTGACAGAGTGAGAGAGCAGCAGTAAGTGATGGCATCGGTTACATTGAAAATGTCAGTCTGAGTCTGGGATATTTTCGTCTGTATGTTCCACTTTGCAACCTGCTTATTTGTGTGTGTGTGTGTGTGTGTGTGTGGACAGGAGGTGGAAAGAGTGAGAGAGAGAGAGAGAGAGAGAGAGAGTCAGTGTCAGTGTAAATGTTTGTGTCTGTCTCAAGTTTGTTTAGGTTGTCCATGTGCCTCCAAGGTCCTATCAGCGGTGAAGCGTGCCGTATTGAACCGCAGCCACTCCCCCACTGTGTCCTCTGCGTGTTTGGTTACGCTTGGATTGAAGTCCTATTGAAGATGATTTAACACTTTAGAATTGATCCACGAGCAACACATTTCTGAAAAATAAGCCCTCGCTCTCCTGCTTTTCTGTCCTCTCCTGTGCACTCCTCGCTCACTCTCTTTAAAAAACATTAAAACCCCTCATGCTGTGTCTTCACACCCTCCGTCTATCTGTCCTCTTCTGTCTCTTCCCTCCGTCCTTTTTCTCTCCTCTTTTTGCAGTAAACTCGACGCCTTCATCTATGATGCTGCAGTGTTGAACTACATGGCCGGCAGAGATGAGGGATGTAAGCTGGTGACCATTGGCAGCGGGTAACTAAAGCCTTAAGTCTTTTAAAAAAAAAGACACTTTTAAGTGGGGAGTCTCCTCGCTTCATCGTCTGATCCTGCCAATACTTGTTGCAAAGCATTGTTTAAAGAGTTCTGCAAATGTTTGTTTATAGGTGTAATGCACAGACGCATGAAAGTACAACCCAGATGGATTCTGAAATTGCGTGTTTACTGAGTTCCGTGCAACACTCACCCTCTTTCCTGGTGAGAGTTAGATGAGAAGATGTGACTACCTTCACATGTTCATTAAACATGAAGCTTCCAACAGCAGTCAGCTAACTTACTCTAACTCTAGAGTTCACAAATTAACAGGTTGTATCTGGTTTGTTTAAAAGAAACAATCTGCTTTTTAAAGGTGCAATATGTAAGAATTGGCCACCTGCCGAATAAATGTGGGACAACATATCACCACAAACTATTGGTGCTGTTAGCTATTTAGCTCAGTTAGCCATGCAGCTCGTGGTTCTGTTAGCTGACTCTGACCGGAAGCTCAGACTTGGGGGAAGTGTTGGTGTTGTTTACAGCACTAGCAAAGGAACTTTGGAGCTCCAGGAGGAGGGATTTTCAAGCCTGGGATGGGGCGACCCAGCGAGGACCGTAATAGGCGCCACAACCAGAACCGGGCAGGAAAGGAATGGAACTCGGCTGCGCAAGAACCAAAATTCGTACATATTGCACCTTTAAGTGCAAACTCTTTCCTAGTCTGGTCCTGTTGCACTGAAGCCAGCTGCGACTGAAGTCACTGGGTCAAGGTACTGATGACTTGGACTGTCAGAGTGCAGTTTTGTGGTGCCGACCACATTATGTTCGACTGATATTCAGATTCATTAAATAAATATTATATTATTGTTTAAACATGAAGACATTGTTATTTTGATCACAAACAGGTGCTCTTTGATAACTTTAAGTGGACTCTGAAGGGCTCTTTGCTCGGGTGAAATATAGGCTGGATCGGGGTCAATGTCAACGGGGGCTTATGCTGCATTCCACTGCACTCAGAACTTGGAAAAATAACGGCCGCCGACACGGAAAAGTGCAATGTGACAGTCATGTAAGTCGGAATTTGGAGCAGTACATTTAAACAAGTAAAAAAAGACCCTCGAAGCCTGCCTTTTTAAGTGCCCTAATCCGATAAATCAGACTCGCCATACAAACACCAGTTTGCCACAGGCGTCCATGTTATCCTGAAATGCATTGGGACACTTTTAGACTGGAAGTTGGGAATACCGACTCGTTAATATCGACTTCCGACTTGCAATGGATTGCAGCATAACACACCCTAGATTATATCATACTAATCAGATAAGTGGAAGGTGGTTCCCTATCAATGTGCAATCCTATTGGTCAAAAACAAGGAAGTGATGTATCACAGTGAAGAAAGAAGGACCAAGGAATTAAAAAGAGCCAGAGAGATCAGAGCAGGGGTGAACTGTTTTCAAAGGAGCGTTTTATATTTCATCCATGCAATGAGCCCTTCACGAGGCGGAATAAATACATTATTGTTTATTTAATGGGAATACATTTAATTAGACACCTAAAACATATACAGTGTATAATGATTTTAATGATTATAACTGCATGAAAAAGAGATTGTTTTAAGTCAAAGGTACACAAATGTCCGCATGTACATTGAAAGTATCATTGGTCATGTCAGCCGTTGTTCCTTTCCATACTGGCTGCAAGGGGGATCCATTTCTAAAGCGGTTTTCGATGTCACTGATGGGGTACAAAATCCACAGTCTACGATCTGAGTTCAGTTGCGGATAATATGAGACTTCACTAGTTTGAGTCCCTTTTTGTGTCTCCTTTGCTAAACTGCAGTGGCAGCATAATGACGCAAAGGTTTTTTTTTGTACTAAAAAGTAACTAAAACCGCAAGATACATATTTGATCAGTCTAGACTGCTGCGGCCTTATATGGCTCGGGGCGTTTGTTCTCCATCTCTTATGTTGCTTTCAGAAGGGATCTCTTTTCGGTCAGTGTGGTGGGGAGGAGCGATAAAGGAGGCCAGCACTGTTTCGATGTACATGCAGCATGGGGCATGTCAGTTCTGTTTTAAGATAGACCTGACACCTCCCCTTTAAGGCCAGAGACTACGACTATTTCTGAACTGACTGTACATCTGCAACCTAAATATCCACTCCTCCACTTCATGACATTCATATGCGATCGTTATGCATGAGGCTTCTCCTTAAAGATATTTGTATTCACAGTGACGCCATCTGGAGAAATAAAAGGCGAAAAAAAAGATCTGTTTAAAGGTTAAAATGTGTATTTTTCTGTGTGTGTGTGTCTGCGCGTGTGTGTCGCTTGGACGTGCTTGTGCTCAGGTACATCTTCGCGACCACCGGCTATGGCATCGCTCTGCAGAAAGGCTCCTACTGGAAGCGACAGGTGGACCTGGCCATCCTGGCCATCATCGGAGACGGTGAGGAACACACTCGCACAAGCGCCCATCGTACACAGATCTCAAGCGCACGACGCTATCCGAGAAGGCAAAAGGTTACGTCGTTCCTTGCCAGCATTGCGATTCATGCACACACACATGCGCACACACACACACACACAGACACACACACACACACACACACACATCTCTGCCTTGTCTGCTGACAGCACAAAGGGAAAGCAACCGAGTATAAATAGTCCTTTGATGTTATTCTGGACACAAAAGGCTGCTCTAAACAGAGGGCAGAGTGTGTAAGTTATTCTAATATATTCTTCTCTGCAGCACCAGATATGTGTATGTGTGTGTGTATGTGTGTGTTGGTGTGTGTATACGCATTACTCCGAATCACCACATTCCTTTATTACAGTACCTCAGAAGTTCTTACATAAACAGTTTCCCCGCCGCAAAACAGAAGGGAAAGCAAGACGACTCGAGCTTCCAGTGACAGATTCATTTACATTTTACATCGGGAGCCGTTCTGCTGATGCAAGCCGTTCGCAGCCACTCACATTAAGTGCACTGAAGTTGATTAAATGAACATCGGTGTCATAATAATCCCTGCGAAACTGAATCTTATCAGGGCCGCAGAGCATGCAGACCACGCTCCATCATATTTCATGGCCGGGTAATTTTCGACAAAAATCAGACTGTGTTTTTGTTTTGCTTTTGTTTCCTGTCTCCCTATATTAAGCTCATTGAGCCTTGTAGCTTTTTTTTTTTTTTTAACAAATTCATTCACTCCAAATATTCACAGAGGATGTTTAAAAATCTGTACTACCTTTGCTCTACGCCCGTGAATGCAGTGTTACTGTAAAAAGTAAAAGAGAGAAAAGGGTGATAAAGAGATGACGGGATGAGAGATGACAAGGGGGAAAAAAGAGATAAAAGAACTGCAAAGAGAGTGTGACAGAGGAAAAGAGAGAGAGGAAACAGACAGGGGGGGAGAAAGTGATGAAAGGGGCGGAAAAAGGGTAGACAGTGAATGTGTGTGATGGCCACAGAGAGGGCGAAGAGAGGATGAGGCAGGGAGCACAAGATGAGAGGACGACAAGGAGGGAGTGTGTGTCAGGTAAAGAGAAAGAGGGAGTGAGGGAGTGAGGGGAGGGCAGGCCCTTGATAGATGACAGTGACTCCGTGTCTCGGCAGATGCTACTTGATCAGATAGACACAATGTGGGTAGAGAGCAGACGGCTTTTCACGGACAGGGATAGAAGACGGAGGGAAGATGTGTTCAGGGAAGTGCGGAGGAGGCTGAAGAAGGAACAGACAGACAGACACAAAACAGCTTGTCATAGACATGGCTGAGGCAGGCAAAGGTCACATTTTCTCTTTTTTCATTTCAACCAAGGCAGTTCAGGTGCTGGTTTCGGAGGGCCAGTGCCTACCCTGGAATCAGTTTTGGCCAGGAGAAGTGGTTTCCAGAGTGGGTCTTTGCTGGTCTAGAACAAAGAACCGCTTATATCAGGGGCCGCGGTTATCATGACCAACTAAAACCACTTATGACTGGAAAGGATCGTAGTTGTAAACTCCAAACCAGCACGAGCGACAGCCCGGAACCAGCACTTGGTTCGCTTTGGTCAAAAAGGGGGTAAGCTTTCATTCGGACAAATTATACAGTCCGAGTCCGGTTCCACTCAGAGGTTTCTGCCTGTTAAAAAGGCACTTTCTTTGTCGCTATTGTCACTGAGGGCTTAAGGGGAAATGTTGGGTCTCTCCAAATCAATTAATCAAGGAGTATGGCCTACAGCTGCTCAATTCGGAAAGTGTCATGAGATGACTGCTGTCGTGAAAGGGCGCTATACAAATAAAGACTGATTGATTGATTGATTATTTGATTGATTGATACAGAAATGGGAGTATTCGATTGTCGTGTCCTGTTGTTGTATGCAGCCCCTGTTGCCAAATATATGGAAATGGTCCAGATCAAATGTATCCGCCTTAGTGTAGCGGCAATGGTAGGACTTCATAAATTTTGACTTGTAATCCGTCAGACCTATAAATCATCCAGCCAGGATGAAGGATTATTTTGGCTCCCCTGTTTGTGAGTTAAAGTTGTGCAGACAAGCATTCTGCAGAAAACTTTAAATGAATGTCCTAAACTGAGATGGATTACATTCTGGGTAGACTTTCTAAAACTTTTTGCGACTGCACTCATATCTTAAATGAATGTTTTCTTATGTTTTTCTTTTTTTTTTTTACTTCAAACTCAAACACTTTTAAAAGCCCCAAAAGTGTAGATGAAACTTGTAGATACTTGTGTTCCTGTGTTCCGGCTGACTGGCCACCAGACTATTGCTTGAGCCGTCTGACTGCTGAAAAGAGAACAGAATTTGAATTTCAGCAACACTTCCCCCTGGAATCAGAGCAACAGTGCAGACAGTCACAGCCAACCCTCAGCTTTTCCCTTGAATGCACTCAAAAAGGCAAAAAGGGGGAAAAGTGACCTGTTAATGCCCAAAGATCTCATGTATCTTCAATCTCTATTGTTGCCAATTCCATGCATGTTGTCACATCGTATTGAAAAAATGTATGGTAAATACATCTATAAGTGTACTGGCAATTCAAAGCTGATTATCATCAATTGTCCTCAAGGGTTGATTATGTCTTAGTGAGACTGCACCCTGAAGATGTGTAGCTCAACACCACCATGATATTTGTCTTTCCTCACTAGCAGCCTTAGTTATCCAGTCCTGAATGACACAGATTGGATTAGCCACACGCCAAATGTCACAGAGGAAGCTAGGGGTGGGGGTGGGGGGTCTGAGGGAAGGGAACACAGAGTGAGGAATGAGAAGAGATAGGGTCTTTGTTGCTCTCTACCTTTCTTTCATTAACACTAAAGAGACAATCTCTTCGCCCTATCAGAGGACAATGAGAAGCCCAGCAGATGGTGATGCTCAAAGAAATGTATTTTTTATTAACAACAGCTCCCCGAAAAACCACACCGTTAAATTAATGTATTAGCATTCAAGCTTAATAAGTTATATTTGCATATTTTTAAAACTAAATTTGAGCCTTTATAACAGACATTATTCCATCTTGTGCACAAAAAAACATTGTGTTGTGAATTAGAACACCGCAGCACTACTTACCTACTTTCTTTGTCGATGATAGCAACAATGACCACCATTTGATTTGAAGCTTCCATATTGTGGTAAGGTATTATAAAGCAGGTCTGTATCCTGTAGAAATACTTCAAAAGTATCGAAAACTCTAAATCCACAGAGAAATGCCCACAGCCTGTATTCAGAAACTGTGCCTTCAAACGAGGTCATAACTGTACAGTCACGCCCCCCAGAAAAAGCTGCGGTTGCCAAAACGCTGACAGGGCTGAAGCAGAAATACAGTGGGTGCGGTGCCTGCTCAGGTTTGCGAGACCTGACCAATAAAAGCAGGGAGAGGGCCCTTAGAGACTGAGCGTTGAGGCAGAGGGTGAATAGACACACTGCAATAATGGGCAATGTGAGAAAAATCATGTGTTTTCTGAACATTAAAGAGTGCAAACATTCGCTAGATGGCAACCAAAATAAAATAAGTAACTTTAAAATTGGCATAATATGAGACCTTAGAAACAAAAACATTTTCTGGGATGCTTTTACAAACATGCATAAATTTGTTTCAGGGAACAAACTCAGATTGAAATTCATCAGCTTATGGCATTTTTTGCCTGCAGTGAGCTATTCAGTAAAGGATTTGAGTCTCTCTGTGTCCTTTTCAGGTGAAATGGAGGAACTCGAAGCCCAGTGGCTGACAGGAATTTGCCACAACGAGAAGAATGAGGTGATGTCCAGTCAGCTGGATATCGACAACATGGCAGGAGTCTTCTACATGCTGGCCACTGCCATGGGGCTCTCCCTCATCACCTTCGTCTCTGAGCATCTCTTCTACTGGAGGCTCAGATACTGCTTCACCGGGGTCTGCACGGGCAAGCCGGGTCTTCTTTTCTCCATCAGTCGGGTAAGGACCAGTTTGTGTGTCGGATGTGCGTGTCTGGCTGTGCAGGCGTGTTTTACAAGCAGTCTTTAGCCTGTTTTGTGGTTTGGAAGAACACAGCCCTGCTCCAGATTTGTGCAGAATGAATTTTTTAAGACATACTTTGAAACAACAGTCTTAAATTTGGCCCAATAGACAGCTCGCAGAATCAGGCCACCGAGTGTGTGCACATGTGAGTATGTGGCTGCGTGTATATATGGGCCTGGGGTGGTCCGACTGGGTTCAAGTGGTCGTGTCCAAGGCTGTAAGGTGCAACAAAGCATTGCAAGCATACTGGGGGCTAATGCAGCATTATTGGGATCAGGCAGGCCTGTCTTAGTTCTATTTTCTCTCAGTGAAATAAGAGAGCAGAGCAGAGCGAGCACGCACACACACATGCAGAGAAAGAGAGATACCACTAAAGTAAGAAACTGAGTGAAACAATGGGGAAAGAAGGGAGAGCTGCACAAAGGAGGATGGGGATGGGAGGCGGGGGGGATCACGAGGCAGCCCTGAATATCGACAAAAATAGATCCTAATTTGCAGCATGTTTTTGGGTGAAATCACGGCAAACCCACACTAAATCAATCTATTCTCTCTCATTCTGTTAAAAGGTCAGCGTTCTCCGTCGTTTTGTGTGAGAGCCGAAAACGTGGACGTGCATCCCTAAAAGCACTGCAGTGTCTCTGCACTATTTTTGAGGCAGAGTGTGACTCTGTGTTTCAAAGTTAACAGAGGGGGGTAGCGAGGAGAGCAAAAACTTTTACAGAAGATAAAGTGAGGTTCAAGGATGTTATTCCAAAGCCGTTCTCAGGAGCAATTAAGGGCAGAAGACATCCTTAATGGGGAATCTTGTGTTGATCCTTTGTTCGCTAACACGATAGATACTTGCAGGAGATTTTTCAGGCATTCGATTGACAGCTGTTGTTTGGCTGTTGCTCCACATAAAAACAGTGTTTTTCTTCACCTTCCTCGCAGTTATACTGATGGCAATTTCACCAATTTACTTATGATCCCTCTCACAGATGTATCAGCCCTGGAGCGCTGCTGAGGGAGGCTTGGGGCATAGAGTTATGAGAGAGATTGTAAAAACTCCTGTAACAATTTCTCTTATTTTCAGGACATTTTTGATTGAGGTTTTTATTTTCTAGATGAATTCTACTACATATAAGACACAAGGCATTTTGTCTTTAATGTACCCCTTAAAAATACTGGTATTTCATTGGGAATATTTTTTAAGCAATATTCTGTTTGATTTTGTTGTCATGGTGCGTTTATGATGAATTCTGAATCCTTTCTACTGAAGAACGTTCTAAATTATTATGTTGTTTTGACTGCACCGTCCTCTTAAACCAATCATTCAGGGTTGTTTAGATGATTCATATCTTGCACCAAACATGTTTCCATCTTAACTGAAGGTTGCTGTTTGATTGTCTTTGTGAACTGCACAACAAGTCTGTTTCAGGGAAAATGAAAGAAAGCCCGATTTAATGATGTTTCAAGTTTGTGTTAATGGGGATAAAAGACCTTGTTGGATGCACTACTACCAATTTAATACATTACAATAAAACATACAGAGCACAAATATGTTTGGCCAGAGTGGATAAGTAATCATTATTCTGTTTGTCTCTTTCCATTTCTCTCCCAACCCCCCTTAATGTTTGATTCCATTTCATCTCTCACTCCCTCCAACTCCCCACTCCCCTCATTTTTTATTTGCATTTCCCTCATCCCCTCCTCCATTCCACTGGTTTATCCATCTGTCTCCATGCAGGGAATCTGGAGTTGCATCCATGGAGTACATATTGACATGAAGAAAAAGACAGATCTGGACTTCAGCCCCCAAGACAAAATGCTTAAGCTCATTAAGTCAGCCAAACAGATGACCAACATGTCTAACCTGAGTGGCTCCCGCATGAACTCGCCCAAACGTGAGTTCATGCACTCAGCTGGCCCCATGATCATGGACATGATGGCAGAGAAGGGCAACTTCATCTACGCTGACAACCGAAGCTACGCTCCCAAAGATATGATCTACGGGGACACTGGTGACCTGCAGTCTTACCTTGCTAACCGCCACAAAGACCATCTTAACAACTACATCTTCCAAGGTGGCCAGCATCCTCTGACTCTGAATGATGCCAATCCCAACACAGTTGAGGTGGCAGTGAATGCTGACTCGGTCCAGACCAATGCCAAGCCGCCCCGGACCCTGTGGAAAAAGTCAGTGGACACACTCCGTTCTGTGCCACCTGGGCCTCCTCCGATGCCTGACATGCTGATGCCAGATCCACGAATGTCGATGAAGACACAGCGCTACCTCCCTGAGGATGCAGCCCACTCCGACATCTCCGACTGTTCCAGCAGGGCACCCTCCTACAAGGACCCAGAAAACAACAAGCACCTGAAGCCCAAGGACAACTTAAAAAAAAGATCGGTGACGTCAAAATACCCAAGGGATTGCAGTGAGGTGGAACTGTCCTACTTAAAGACTAAGCAGGTCACCGGAGGAACCAACCAAACCGGGAGAGGAGGAGGAGGAGAGAAAATCTACACCATTGACTCAGACCGAGAGCTGAGCCTGCACTCAGACCCTGTTCACTACCGCGAAAGTCGAGGCCTTGCTGCAGATGACTTGGATTACCCTGAGATCTACTCTGACCACAGTGACAACTATCGGAAGTGTGAGCAGCCCATCATTCATCTGAACTCCTCTCCTTTGCATCACACCGACTCAGATCTTCTGCCAGACCCAACTTACTCTAAACACTACAGCCTGAAAGAGAAAAACCTGTCACCACATGAATCCATTGATCGCTATAAACAGACGCACTGTCGTTCCTGCTTGTCCAAAGTGGCCGCTAGCTACCCACCGGGAGGGCCATACACTGCAACTGTATCTGCTCCCTCAACTTCTGCCACACGCTCACCGTATAATCGGTGTGAAGCATGCCTCCACCAAGCCAACCTGTATGATATTACTGAGGACCAGCTCCTCGCAGACCCCTTGGTCAGTCCCACCCTGCACCACCAACAGCAGCAGCAACCAGACGAAATGTTTGGTCTGTATTGGCCACAGACAGATGGGCCACATGTCCAAAAGAGAAACCGCTTGAGGCTGAGTCGTCAGCACTCCTTTGACAACATCATGCTAGAAAAGCCCAAGGATGTAGACCTAGGTAGACCAGCGCGCAGCGTCAGCCTCAAGGAGAAGGACCGCTTCCTGGACTCCGCATCTGACTCGCACTATGCGAACCTCTTCGGCATGCGTCCCTATTCCGGCAGACTGTTTGGTACCGGCTCCAAATCAATGCTGTTCAACCACAACCTGGAGGAGAGCAAGAGGAGCAAGTCCCTGTACCCGGCCCATGGCTCGGATAATCCTTTTCTCAGCCATTCGCTGAGGGATGACACCAGCAGCAGACTGGTCCATGGGCGTAGCTCCTCTGATATTTACAAACAGCTGGCAGTGGCCTCACCTGCAGCGGTCCTCGGAGCGCCCCCCATCAAAACACGCAATGATGCGAACAATCTCCGCTCATCTGTCAAATCCACCACTTCATACTGCTCACGGGATGGGCGGATAGCCAATGACATGTACAATAAAGAGCATGTGATGCCTTACTCAGTCAATAAGACTAGTGCATACCCGGCCCCACGAGGTGTCCTAAACTCAGCCCAGTTCAGCAATAGACGGGTGTATAAAAAAATCCCCAGTCTGGAGTCAGATGTTTAGTTTAAGAAATAATGTGTTCTCTCCTCTTTACTCCTCTCTGGGTTTGTATTATAATTTATCAACTATGTTATCCACCAAGGGATGCCATAGCCACACTACTTTTTTCTTCTTCTCTTCGACATTGTAATCCAAAAGAACTTGTGCCCTCTTGAGTATGATGGTACTACTACTACTACTCTCTTTGCAGATGATATCATCATATTTGTCCATTCTCTGCCATGTACCAATGAGTTGGCTGCATGGCTGGCACGTTGCCGTAAGGTATCCTGGTGGAAAAGAGAGGGGAATCAGTAACCCCTTAGGTGTTATAAAGGGGTATGAAGTGGCATAGTCCCATTAGTGGGGCAGAGAAGGCCTAAGTTGCAGTAAAGGAGGACTCTTACAAGCATTGTTAAAAAAGAGGTTTATTTGTTTGAGGGTGTGGTGAGAAGGATTGGAGAAATTAAATGAGAAGGGAATTAAAGGGACAGAGAGAGGAGATAACCTCTCTTTCAACCCCTTCTCCTTTTTCCTTTCCACCTCCACTGTCAGGCTCGGGGGTTGTTAGTTGAAGAGAACAGGACTGACAGGGAGACCAGATGGGCACGTTTGATGTTGCGGCCAGACATGAAGGCGTCCCAGGAGGGCAGAGGCGTCACAGTGAGCTAGTCCAACGGTCTGCTGCTTGTTACTCTGACAAATATGGCCACCGAGACACCTGGCAGTGCAAGAGGAGAGAGAGGGAGGAAGGAGATGAGAGGCTAAATGGCAACAGAGTGGAGCCTCTAGTACTTATGGGCACCTAGGTATTGTGTGCTCGGTAAAAACCTTGTAGAGACATGATAGTGATAAGAAGCTGAGAGTAATGTAGGTGCTATTAATGAATAATGTTTACAGACTGAAAGATAAAAAAAGACAAAAATGACTGATGGAAAAGGACAGACAAGCAGGGAAAACCTGAGGCAATTGAAGGGCATTTCATTTGTGACGCTGCACATAGAAAAATAATTGCAAAGTATTGCTTTTTTATTCTATTAAACTATAAGATTTATTAGGGATTCTGGCATCCGGATCCCCCTATGTAGGATTTTAGTGTTTGCTTATTTGGTAGTACAATAGCCATTAGTTTTAAAGACCTCTCCCACATTTGCTTTTGAAAAAAGCATAGCTTTCTGAAAATTACCATCAAAAGTAGTAGATTATTTTGCATGTGTTGATTTTTTTCAGTGTCGGAGAAGACAAAAATACACACAAATACACTCTCAGACACATATTTTACATGTTTTTTGAAAAGGGACTATGTCTTGCCAGATATGTCGGATGGATACTTGTACAATCGAACCTTTACCCTTGAACCTTTGTGCTTAGTAAATCAGTGTCATGCTGTGGCTCCCGCAGCTAAAGAGCAAGGAAATGTTGGAAGGGAAGAGAGCAAAGAGGGGATAAACAAGGGAGAAAAGGATGAAATGACCATTGTGTCCACTGCCACCTTGTCTGAGGGGCTGGATGCTGATGTGTTTTTGCCTTTTGACCTCCCTGCCACTGAGAAACAGGGTATTAGCTATAAAAAAAAAAAAACCTCAAGATTCCTTCCTTCTGTCCTCCTTTCTTGTTCCTCCCTTCCTCCATCAACATGACACATCACTAGAGTGTTGGATAACTATAGAACTACTTCACCTGACTAGTTTTCAGTTTGTGTGAATTGAACTGTGGTTGTGTGGTTGGTACAGCGGTAGCAGCGCTACACAGTGTCTGACCACTGCAGCTGGGGATTGGGTTAACAATTATTGATCATCAGCTACTGTTGATCCATAATCAACCAGGGCTCTTGAGGATCTGAAGACTACTTGAAGATGGATCCCTTGTTTACCTTCATCGTGTTGTTTGGGTGGGAAGGGGTGGGTGGGGCAAGATGAAGAGGGACGTAGCCGAAAGGCTCCACTGTTATGTGCTCATCAATCATGTGTCCATCTTAGTGTGGAGTAAGTTGTGTGTGTGCATGGCAGAACTTGGGTAAGCTTGAAGTCTTAACCAGAACATTTGGTTCCTAATCTGATTGTTTATGCATCTGTTTGTTTTAATTGTTTGTTTGTTCTTTTTTATAACACTTAGCAGAAAAAGACTTGCACATGCACATTCTTCCTTGTTACATGCGTGCCCACAAAAAAAAACACTTTTTTGTAGCGTCAATGCTGTACAAATTGTACAGTCAAAAGAAAAATCATGTATCCATCTTTACTGACTGATTGATTTGCTTGATTGATTGGATTCACAAAGCCAAATTGTATCTAATAAAATACCTCAGGATGATTCTGTGCGTTTTGGGGGAGCTTCAACCGTAGCAACAGAACACAGAGATTTCTTTTGTAGAAAAAAAGAAAAAGAAAAAAAACAAAGTAAAACAAACAACACGATTTATAGTGGCCGCAATGCAGAATCAAACTCTTCTCCTTATGATGTTTACCAGTCCTAGGTCTTCCAGTTCGGCTCTTTGCCCGAGCTAATGCAACCCAAGTAAAGAGAAAAGAAGAGGAAGAGAAGGAGGGAAAGGAGCGATGACGGTAAAGGGGCTTAGATCGTTTCGCTCAGTGAGGAGTGCGTTGTTTGCAGCTGCGCTCCTTGCCAAACTGAGCACCCTTAAAAGAACGGAGGATGTTGCTTAAACATCCAAAATCTGAAAAAGCCTCATATGGAATACTCTCTCTCTTTCCTCTCCATGGTTTTTAACTACAGTCGACTGCATTAGCCACTGTGTTTCAATTGAAGCTCCATCTTTAACAACTACGGTCATATCGCCCTTTTGTACTCTTGGAATACTGCGGTGAACCTCTCCTCGCTCCCCAATCAGCTTACCCGATGTTGACCGACAAGCAACATTTGTCTTCTTTTGCATCTTTATCTGCATATTTATTATTATTATTATTATCATATTTATCTTCCACATGCTGCTTGCGTGAGCTGACAAGTGAACAATATGCACATGTAAAAAAATATCAGACAGCACCCTCGCATTTTACGAACTCATGACAATTTGTTCTATTTGTTTGACTTTTTACAGAACTGTCATGTAAACTGATGCTGTTTTATGTTCAGACACACACACACACGCACACACACACACACACACGCACACACGAAAACACACACTCAGACACACCCTTGTGATGACAACCCTGCTCTTTTTAATGACAAAAATGTATTTTAATTACATTTAATGATAAATAATGAGGTGATGGCATGCAACCCCAGATGTAACAATTTTAATGTTTTATGTTTTCTTTTTCTGTTAGTTCTTTTTGTTATGATGTTATGATCACTAATGCGTTGTAACCAGGTGTGAGTATATACATATTTGAGAGAAAAAAAACAAACAAACTCCTATGTTTAACACAATGAAGATGCTGCTGCTTGTTTTGGGGGAGAAGGCGAGAACCTGACCCTTGTGCAAACTTCCCATTTTTTGCTGACGGGCCATTATCAGGTCGTGTTTTTAGCCTGATATGGGGTTGTGGGTCGGGGGTTGGTCAGGGCTTGGCTCGGTATGGCGGGGGACATCCTTGCTCTTCCTCCAATGGCAGGTGAGAATTACTGTATCACCAGCTCTGCTTCTCTCTTCCCTCTCCTTCATGCGTAGTCAGGACTTCAACTGTAAAGAAGATGAAAAGAAAAAAAAAGCAACCCTCTACTTTGAGTCTGCTATCCCTCCAAAGATACAAGACCTCTTTCTTTATGGTTTGCTGTAAGAATAGAGCTTTTTTTTTTTAAAACTAATACTTCCTCAAAGACTTTTAAGGAACTATTTTGAATATATTTAGAAACGACACCTGTATACATCGCTTGTAAATTCATACTGGAATACATCATCATGGAGAATTATAAATGATAAAGAGTAAAAACAATATTTTTTGTGTGAATTTCACAGGAGCTTTTCTGTACAGTGGCACTGTTTCTCTCTCTCTCTCTCTCTCTCTTTCTATATCTCTCTATCTCTCTCTCTCTATCTCTCTCTCCCTCTCTCTGTAGAGCGACTAGAATAAAACTTCACCATTCACAAGGTTTGCTGTCCTGTCAAAATTCACAATACACACACACACACACACACACACACACAACCCAGGCTCTGTGTCTGCCTCGTCTTATATGAAAGTAACTGCCTCTGTCAGTTGATGCTGACGGATTATTTCACAGGAAATGAGAAAGAAAAAAAAAAGCGCCAGCTGATTCTCCATTGACTGCATTTATTTATGGCAGCTGAAAATATTGCCTTTACCTTTGTGTCTCTGTTCAAGAATCGGCATGCATTCAGGAGGAAATATGAGGTTTGTATCAGGGAGATCAAGGGCTCTTAAGAAGACCTGCCGCTGAAAGTGTAAACTTCTCTGCTCATTGAGGCGAGCCTACTAGCATGATTTGTGACATCACCACAGTTTGGAAGGCAATCTGGGTCCAATATTCAGCATACACGAGTGTGATGGGGAAACTCGAAGCCTCCATTGCACATACACTGAGAATGAACTGCAGGAACTGAACTGAAATGACACTCATTTGCGTTATCATGTCATGCAATCATCATATAATCAATTTTTAGTATTTTAATTTTAACATTTCAACAACATGATTTGACTCAGAAAAACATTAATCAGCACAGTAAAGGACAGGGTTTTCTATACATCTTAAAACATGTCAGGAGGGGGATCTTCAAGGGGATTACTGCAACCTCCGCCTTACAGGTAAGACATGTTTTCACAATTACTGCAAAACTGTAGAAATCAGGATATGAACAAGTAAAGCTATTTTTTCTTATGAATCGTTGTTTGTTGTTTTGGCATAGCTAAGTTTCTTCTGTAACAACATGCAGCAGTGAATAGCGTGGAGTGTAGGTTATGAACAACCCCACCCCTAACAACTAAGTTGCCAATGCTGCCTCTTCCCGGTCTGGCAGATTTCAGTGAACACCGGCCCATGTTCAGAACATAGCCTCTGAGGAGTTGGAGGCTAATTTAAGAAAAAAAGGTGCAGCTATCTGTCGACCAGCAAACTCTGTAAATCACCTCTATACTAAAACCGTCCTCCGTTGTCGTTCTAGGAGGTCGTGCACATCCCTGGTCCAGACGTGTCCATTGAGAAGCTGCTGGTTATCAGTACATTTGTAAGCAGATGGAAAACCAGCAAACTTTTTGTCAAAAAAAAAACAGGACCCAACTTCACCTAAATCACTGAATGAATGTTATGATGGTTGTTTTTTGCACAGGTTATAAAGTTATGCCTTTGTACAGTAACCTTTGAGGTCTCAAGCAACACTCCCTCAATACATCCAGTGTATAAAATAAAGAAAGCGTTTGTTGGATGAAAAATGAACATAGCCCAGGTGCAGGATGAGTCACCACCATTATTAATGATTTTCCAGGAGGTTATGAACTCTGAAATACCAAAAAATACCTAAAAAATTGCTTTTTTGCCTCTGTTGGGTCTGATACCGGTGTATAGGTGAGATATGGAGTGAAACATGTGGAAAAATAACACATAAACAGCAATATTGACTTTGATAATGTATAATTTACAGTATTTATTAATTTCCCACTCTGCATATTAATTTTGTGCAGTTCCCAATTAAAATGTTTGTATAAGTCAATTGTGCAAAACCCTGAATTACTTTCAGTGACAATACTTTTCAATCTATATTATTATTTATGTCTAAATGCATGGCGGCTTTGTTTTGGTTATGGTGTTTTATAGGTTAGGGGAATTTTTATGGTTATTTTAAAGTCATGTAATGGTCTGTTACCATGGACATGCCCATCCACCACCTGGACCTCCTACAGGGCATACTACTTCCTGCATTGACACTGAAACATGGTATTGGATGTAACGAGCGTGCTGCAGAATGATCCAAAAACAAGACTGTATATTTCCTGGTGATACTGAGATCTTTACAGACATATGTATTGTATTTGAGCTTTTCGATCATTCAATAATTTTCTGGTATTTTTGCCTCATCATATGTAGGCCATTCTGTCTTTACCTAAACCTAACCAAAGCTGTTTTTTTTTTTATTTTTAAAACCAGATGTCCTGATAACTCAATGGAAATTGCTTGGATACTTTAAACTGGCTGATCATTAAAAATCATGTTCGTCTTCTCTCATAATAATAACAGACTGTGAATCAATCTTTAAAAAAAGGTCCATTCCTCTGTGTAAGTTGTATGTGCGCAGGAACACAGGTGATGCCGGAGAGGCCTTTGTGCTGCGACCGCTCTCTGACCTTGCATGTGTGTGTCTGTATGTGTGTGTGTGTGTGTTGGTGTCCTATGGTCTTTTACCTACAATGGCCCTA
>OMLP01013131.1:0-16420 GCA_900302685.1 Spondyliosoma cantharus | reverse complement strand
CACCACAGAAATGTTTGGAAGTGTCCACAGGTCTCTTTAGAAAAACATCCGCTTTGTCACCACAAAAACAAGTGGAAACTCCCCCAAGTCCCCTTAAAAATAGATTTGGTTGGCCACCTCAAAAACAGCTGTAATTGTAAACAGGTTTCATAAAAGAAATGCAAAGTTTTGTTGCCACATAAACATCTCGAAATGTCACCAGGTCTCCTCACAAAACCCCAGACTTGTCACCACAAAAACAGCTGGAAATTGCCCTAGGTTTCCTTGAACATACCACAAGGTTCTTGTCACCTCAATAATGACTGGTAATGTCACCAGTTCTCCTAAGAAAAACACCCACTTTGTCACCACAGAAACAACTGGAAACTCCCCCAAGTATCCTTAAAAATAGATTTGGTTGGTCACCACAAAAATGGCTGCAATTGTCCACAGGTCTCCTTAAAAAAACACAAAGTTTCTTTGCCACATACAACGTCTTGAAATATCCCCAGGTCTCCTCACAAAAAAACAGGTCTCATCACCACAAAAACGGCTACAATTGTTCACAGGCGTCCTTAAAATGATCCAGTGGTATGACTTGAACTGCGTCAGTCTTGTTGCTTTTAACAACTGGCTAGTAAGGGGCCCATAACAATAACTGTTATACCATTTTAACATATTTTCTTGTGCTTGAAAACAATACAACAAAACAGGACAGTGATATATGACTGTAAATGGTGCATTACACATTTATATGTTAATTGAAAGAGATATCCATATTTTCTTTCATAATCTGACACCCTTCTGACAGCTTTGCTAGTTCTAATATATTTTCTTAGCTTTCATTCTGTTACTGACGTGTCTTCTGTTCAAATATGCCCCTGTGTAATTTTCAATCCATCATAATCCATCTTTGTGACCTGCAGTGTGAAGGTAGTTTGTTGATTCGCAGTGCCCCAGAGTCGAGTGTTGGACAGGTTTCTGTGTTCTACCAGATGCTGTTTGTTTCAATACAAACAGCGCACCAGTATGTGGTTAGGATGGATGACCTATTTGTGTGTGTGTGTGCATACAGGACTGCATAATCAGCCCAGTTATTGTATTTATGCACATTGCGACTGTATTATTATTATTATTATATAGCATGTATTCCAGAGGTCTGTAGAACTTTTATGATTATATTGTACTTCTGAGCGCAGGGAATATTCATCATAATGCTAATGACAAATGAACACATTTAGCAGAGCTCCGAAACAGTGCAAAATATCAGTGAGGTGTCTGGACTGCATCACATGCTTACTTAGAATCTTAGTTAGTTCAACTGTGACCAAAGGATCTTTCCTGGTGGGAGTTAATGAATGTAGTTTGGGGTAGGATTTCCGGTCCCGGGACTAAAGAGTAATCATTCAATTATGTAGGGGTTAAAGGTAAAGGGTAAAGGTTATCCTGATGCCGGATGGTGAGGATGGTCAGATGTTTAGGTTCCCGAGAGGGACAGGATGGCCCTCAGGGCTGCCTGGGGGACCAGAGTTAAAAATTAACAACAGGTCAGGTGGTGATTCGAGGGGAAAGGCGTAGGGAGTCCGGTTGACTCCTCTTTTCGTTTATGGGATAGATGGACACACTGACCAATGAGGAAAGGAGGGAGGTACAAGCGGAAGCAATCTAAAAAGGCCCGCGCAGGAGGAAAAAGTGGGGTGGCTTTGTAGATCCCTAAGGCAGAAGGTCCGAGAGGTTTCTGATAGAGCAGCAAAGGGCAAAGTATTTTACTAGAACTTTGTCAGATTCGAGAATACCAGGTAGAGGCTAGAGATCTGTTTCAATAAAGATTGCTCTATCATTCCACCCAGCCTTGCCTCCGCAGACTTCTTTTATCATCGAACTACACGCCGACACCTTTTGAGGAGGACAGCCCAGAAATAACATCAGCAAAGTTATTAAAACAGTGATAGTGAAGAAGAAAGGGAGACCATTGTTTTCCTGACATGACGATAAAAATAACTATAAAGTCACTGTTTTAAAATGTATGTAGGCATGACACTGGCTGTTGAATCCAGGCAACCTTTGTGTTTCCTCCATCGATAGATGATACAATGGCCCTATACTGTGGTTATTCGTGTGCAGCCCTTCTATCATGACCAGTGATTTCTCAAACACGCAGTTACTCATCAGGAAGTGTTAAGCATCGTGTAGAACAAGTCGAAGTGGAGCTAAGTAGTGATAATAGTGATAATGGATGGTTTTCGGAAGTGTCTGGACACTTGAAGGTATGTCTGTTAGAGTGATGATTATAGGAGAAATGCTGCAAAACAAGTTGTCATGGGTCTCAATATAGAGAAGGTTAAATAAAGGCTGCATTGCGTTGTGCTCACCAAACATGGCTCCGCTCAGATGAAAAGCTCAGAACTTTTTGAATGAGACTGATAGTCAAGAAACACAGCAGTCCCTGACATAGTAGTCCTTCACACAGCCGCAAAATGTCTACTTCAAGATGGTCCAAAAACAACCTCTTTATTTCAGTCCTGTAGCAGCTGATCAGAGTGTTTCTGTAATGTATCCTGTAATACTATTTATTTACTGGTTATGTTACATTGCAGTTTGGGTGTATTAACACAAGAGTAGCCAATGAAGACAGTCATTGATTAATATTTATTCTGGGAAATAAACCTTTTCTTAAAACTTTGGATTTAAAGGTAACCACTGCAACTTCTTGGTTAGGTTCAGATTAGATACATACTTGGTTAGGTTTAGGTAAGAAAACTACTTGGTCAGGTTTCGGAAAACATCATAGTTTGCATTCAATTAACTATGTTACTTCTGTAACTTCAGTTCCAAAGTACCTATGTTATGTTCATGATGTAACTTCACTATGTTATTAAGTTAATAGAACTGACTATTGACTTCTGGTCTCACACAAGACCAGTGGCCTCCCAAATCAAACTCCTGAGCTTGTTTAACCTGACCATCCATCCCTGACCTCCTTCCTACGCAGACTCTTCACTCTTTATACTACTTGGTCAGTGTTACGTCCTGTCACTGATCCACCCAATAACTATGGATAACACTATGGCTGGAGCCCCGAGGGAGTAATGATAACATGAAGAGCACCACACAGCTCTGATTCATGACCGACGGCACCACAACACTATCTGGCGGCTTGGCCCACAGGCCCCGTTTGCTCCCATCCCTGCAGCTTTATAGCAATCCACCTGATTGCTGAGGTGCTGCAGGTGTGCCTGACCAGTCAGATGAGGAGGGTGGCATCTGGAGCAGGACACAAGAGAGCAGAGGCAAAACATGTGCACGTAATAGTCAGCTTTAGATTAGAAGGCTGTGGCTCAGAGGTAGAGCCAGCGCAAGATACTGAACACCAAATTGCTCCTGATGTGCTCGACGGCACCTTGCATGGCAGCCACCGCCATCATTATATGAATGTATGTATGAATTACTGTAAGTCCCTTTGGACAAAAGTATCTGCTAAATGTAAATGTACACAACTTCTACTCACTTCCTCCTTTGCAGCTGTACAGCTGATATATTGCAGCCTAACAAGAAACATAACCGTAACAAGCTGCTTTCATGGACAAGCTATACGACTGTTTCTGAAGAGGATGAGCTGGCTTTTTTTTAAATGGGACGTTCAGTTTCTGTATTGCTCTTGAAAGTTAAAAACATCTCTAAAATGAAGCTGTCCAACTAGCCTGAAGACAAAAAGTGTCTTTTTAATCCTTCACAAACACAACCCTGTAGGCTTGAGCCGACTCATCCTGAATGGCAGAGTATCTACATGAGTGTCTGTGTGATATATAATATAATGATATATATATAAGAGTGCCTTCTGAATTAGTGTTTTGGCAGTAAAACAAAAAATCAAAAAAACATGCGATTTTACAGTAAGGATAACAATTACAAATGGACACAGCACAGAGCCAATATTTACCGTTGGCTTTTGTCTGTGCGTATATGTGCAAGGCTATACCAGGCACTGAATGCCTGAACATTTCACAGCACTTTCAAAGTACATATTTTCACAGACTTAAGCAGAATTACCCTTGTCAAGGTCTCGTCTTTCTCTAACAGTCCCTCACTCTTCACCCTCTGCTTACCCCTCTCTCCCACGCTCCCTGTTTTTCCATCTCGCTTTCTTTTTCCCCTTTTGTGTCTAATGAGAGTTATTCAATAGGGGTGGAGACCTTGAATCTGAAATCTGAGGACTGAGCTTTCAGATACTAGAGTGTACTGTACAATGTGTGTGTGAGTGTGTACCTGTGTTCTGTACTCTTGGGAATAAAAAAATAACAATCAGATAAGTCAAATGGGTTTTTCTTTTTTTTTTGTTGCATGTAATTTCTTTCCGTCATTGTGATATAACTCGAGGTGACTCTAATTCAGTTTCAGCTCTCATTTAAGTAGCTTCCCTTCCAAAGCATATCTCAAATGACTTACAGTAATACCGACTAAGCCCCTCAGATCTAACCAGTCAGATCTAACAGCATCTACTCCTTTGTCCCCACATATTTATGCTGCACCCTGAGAAGTTTTCATTTGAAATTATCATGCTTGCACATGCTGTTTTTTTAATATTATGAAACAAGATTGTATTGTATGGTATTGTAGCATAAAAGTAGTAGTATTGTAATATGGTCACTACCATGATGGTACAGTCAGTGTACCTTGGCACTTGCATACAGATTCATCATCTTTATTATATTTTCTGTCTCCCATGCTTTTATTCTTCATTTCCGTCTCATACAAACTTTCTTCTGTTCCATTTGTTTCTCTTTTACTTTCTCCATCTTTCATTCAGTTCACTTCTAAGTCAACTATCGCTAGGGGAACAAAGATCCAACTTTATATGGATTGGCGCACACCTAGCCTGGAGATGATGCCTGATTACACAACACACTACTGCCATTATCCTTTGTCCTGTGGGTCAGCATAGGAAAAACCGACTCATGGAGTTAAAGCTGTTACAAAGGTGACTTCCAAAGGTTGGAGTGATAAGTGTTGTATGCATATTTTAGTGTGCAGCCGAGAGTAGTAGGGTTTTGTGAGAGAATTAGAGGGTGAAGAAAGCAGCGAACGGCTGAAAGAAATGTGTGTGTGTGTGTTTGTGTGTGTGTGTCTCCTGTCACGCTTTATCCTCCTAAACTGTTTCTTATTACCTAGGGCACCATGGCAACATGGTGGCCATAAAATGATGGATGTCACCTTCTCTCTGTTTATCTGTCTGTGTGAATGTGAGTGTGAGACAGAGAGAGATGATATCAAGGGGAAAGCATTGCGTCTGTACGTCCGTGCGTCCGTGCGTCCGTGCATCCGTGCGTCTGTGTGAGTGTTAGACAAGGTGTTTTTTTAGGGCGTACATTGAGACAGGTGCCGACATTGTGCGTTGTCAAGTTCTTTTTTCTCTTTTGACACATTCTCTCGCCCGTGCTCTCTCTGAATCTTGCTTTGTTGGCAGGTTACCATGACAATGCCAAGAAAACACACCCCGATATCTCACATTTAAAACGGTGCATCGACATCATCGTCCTCACATTTGAAAGACAAGCTACCTCCTGAGCAGCAACCCGGTTGCCCATGTGACAGCCAGGCCCCTGCATTTGTAATTGTAATCTGAACAGCATTCACGGCATCTCAGTAATTAGAGATGCTTTCTTTGAGCTCTTCATCAAGCGGTGAATATTGTTTTAAGAAAAGAGTCACAGCTGCATCTTATCTTTCTGGTTATGTTGACAGACTTGTCTCGACTTAAATCTTTTTTGTTTTTTCCAAGATCAATGGCTTGCATTTTGGTAGTGGAATAAATGTATTGTTTTTATGTGGATAAACTTACTGTAAGTGGGGCAGGTAATTGTGAGTTGTCATGGTGTTCTTATCCTAAACTGCAAAAAAATCTAGCTGGTGAGAGGTGTGGTCAACCAAATCCCAACACACCACCTACCACACACTCCCCCTTTTGCGCCTTCACCTCTAGGGGTAGGATGTCCCGATTCTTAATGGGATTAAGGGGTTCTTTGTTTTTCAGAGGCACATTCAAACTGAAAGTTATTGCGGTCCTTTCCTTTAAATGTTCACTTTGTGAGAAAGTTTTTGAGTCTCATTCCCAACTGGTCAAACACTGATGCTTTGGGATGGCGTTGACCCGACCTATAATCTGACCGGCACTACCAAGTGTCAGTATTTGATTAGTTCGGCATAAGACCTTTCCAACAAAATGGACCTTTGAAGCATAACTAACTAAATAACTAAGTAGCTAGGCAATGTATGCATGACAGTCCTGCATTTTGACGTATGTGGCAGGACCATCCTGTTTCAACTGGTGATGTCATATCACCCGAGAGATAACTGTAACTTCCAGTGGAGCTTACTCAGCCTCCAAATCAGCTCAATGCCAACATGGCGTTTGTAGAATGTGCAGCAGCGACTTTGCCTTCATTGAAATTGATGACTGTATGTGTGTAGCCAGTGCCGCTCATTGCATTATAATGGCTCCGAACGTTAACGTATAGATGGTGTTTTAATGATTTAACGGCATGCAATTTTGAGCCGAGGGATGGTCTAATCTAACAAAGCTGAGGCAAATTAAACTCAAGCAAACCCTCTCTACCTCACGCACACACGCACAGACACACACACACACACACACACACACCCACACACACACACACACACACACACACTGGTGTTGTACCAGAGATCAAAGTATCTGTGTAGCCCCTCCAGATTGTCTTTGAGAGTTGCAGTGCATTACACTAGTCTGACTGACCAAGCCGACGTTGTGTCACCATTGTCACTTCTCTGAGTCATCACCATCCGGCTTTCATCTGCTTCCACCCTGCTTCATGTTTGTACTACATCCCGTCTACATAGACATTGTAGAAAATCTCCCTCAAAACTGCAGTACTTTTGCTCCCTTCTTCTTGTGCCACGTGTGGCATTGTTTTTTTTTATTGCTAGCTCTTCTCGAAATTAATTAAGGTGGGCAAGCACAGAGGATACGTGATGCTTTTTTTGTTATTTCCAATGACTGAGGTGCATGACACGCTTTGAGATGGGGTGGTATTAAAACAAATCATTGCACATTTAGAGTGAGTATGAAGGTATCCATCATTGGAGGTGGAAATCAGCTCCTCTCCTCCCCCTTTAAAAACTCTGACACACTGACAGCTAATGGAGTAATGGAGCGGAGAGTCCAGACAAGCTTCATCAGGAGACTAATATTCATGTGTGTACAAATATACAGCAGCCAAATATGAATTTTACAGGGGCACAGCCAGCAAGGGTAGATCATTTTAAGCTGCACTCACCTCTGTGGAAGACACCACATTTATCATAATTTGTTGTTGTAAAAACTGTCAATTCTCATAATTATCCTGCTTACTAGCCACATATAATTGTGTGTTGTTTTTTTTTGTTGTTGGAACAATTATAGTTGTTTTCTGCTCCACCGCAATTGAATTGATGCAGCATAGTTACAATTCTCTCTATGAACAGTCAGGATTCTACCCTAACACATCGCACTGTTAATTGATGCTTCTGTTGCAATTAAAACACAATGCTCTGGGCGGTACTTTGCCAGACCTAATGGAAAAAGAGGAGATGATGCACACGGCTGTTGCAGTCCGGTCACCCGCTGCTCTAAGATGTGCCAGAACACCGAGAGTGGATTAATTGGAATTTCCTGAGGACGTTCTGTGATTTAGAATGGAGAGAGGACTCTTAATTGTCTTAGTATTTCCATGGAACTGTGAGTTTGTGTGTGGAAATTGTAACATGTTTGCGATTCAGAAATCAATGTATGGATTAGAATATGTCAGGAATTCGGATGAGTCTGATGATTCGCTGGTTTCAACTCTCCTGATAATAAGCATGGCAGTAACTAGGAAGTCATAACCAACAGGTTTGACATTAACAAGAGCACGGGGGGTTTCTGTCTCTGATGCTGCTTGCATGAGATTAAATCATCAAAGGGACTCACCGGTCATTAGATCACAGTAAATTGGGTATGCCTAATGGCGCGGTGACAGTGCACCTCACCTGTCTGCAGCACATTGCTCATCTGGCCTGGTGGGTGGCAGCAAACAGAGCAAAAAACAGTCAATCTCCACACCAAATTGCAGCGTACCAGTGACAGATTCCCACTACATCTCTCTTCCCGCTGTGCAGGTCCAGTGAGGAAGAAAACCTCATTCTTCCCTAGGATAATGTCACTTCACCAGCCCAAAGTCTCACCGTGTACCAAAACATGGTAC
Source organism: Spondyliosoma cantharus (assembly GCA_900302685.1). Taxonomy (NCBI): domain Eukaryota; kingdom Metazoa; phylum Chordata; class Actinopteri; order Spariformes; family Sparidae; genus Spondyliosoma; species Spondyliosoma cantharus. The sequence goes on along the minus strand of OMLP01013131.1, from coordinate 8,183 downwards.
TGTTCGGCCAAAGGTTTAAGCCAAGATAAAACGGAAAGGGAAATCAATAGAAAATTAAGAGACAAAACAAAATCTATTAATAAAAAAAACAATCATATAACTCTTTGAGTTTTTTTAATACAACAAATCAAAACGATACGAACAGAAGACATTAACTAGAGGCCATCTTTCAATTGGATCACACCAGCCATGAGTACTCTGTAGTCATTACGACGTCTTTACATGAGTACTCAGTATTCATGGATTGGTCAACACCAGTCTTCAACCTTGGCCTTCATTTTTCATCCTAACATTCACACCTGCTTAGTTTTTTGTTACTTCCTCAGTTGTGACATTATTGTGGTGACAAAATCCGCCCACAGACAGAAACATGAACACCTGGCAGGGTTCAGCCTCTGAGGTAGTTCCCAACACAAAAGGCGTCACCAGGAACACATTTTGCCATGTTGACAGACACAAACATACAGAGTCACAAGGTGAAAACATTACCAGCCAGAGCTGTTGTGACTGGTTTTAAAATATTAACAAGGAAACAAGTTTAAAATTAAGAAAGAAAATAATTAAGATGTATTTTGAATTAGCATATGAATAATAATAATAAGCATAAGCATGAACAGAATAAGAGAGGCTACGGGTGAAGCTTCCTTTGTGCGCATCAAATTCTATCTTGCTGTAAGAGAGAGATGAGTGTGTCTGGTTATATGATATGCATGTGTGTTGTCTGTGTGTGTCTGTAAATGCACCTGTGTGTTTGTGTGAAGATCTTGTACTAATTTCTCTTTTTTTTGTATGTGTTTGTGTGTGTTTTTTTTTTTATCTGTGCCAGTGTGCAGGAGCCGCAAGATGCAGGCTGACAGTAGCTACAGTGTCATGGAGCGTTCAGACAGAAAATAGCACCGTGTTAGAAAACGTGAGGAGCTGTGCTGGTGGGAGAGTGTTGCTTCAGGTATGACTGCCACGATGAAATATGATCCAGGAGGGCAGGTTTGAGTATTAGATCCATGAGTTTGAAGGCTCAGGAAACATAAAAAAACACTGTCCTGTAGGTTATAATGCTCTGAAGAAAGGATTTACACCACAGGAAATTATTATTAGGTTATAGATTCATCCTCCAATCTCGATAATTCCAAGGTTATCGGTACATTAACAGTAATGCTTTCTCAAAATAATGCCATTCCATTCACAAAAATGCAAATATTGGATGATTCTGGAAACCCCTGGATTGTGTTCAGTGATAAGGTTAAGGTTTGGGACAGGATCCTGGTTATGGCAAATGACATAATTGTGGGGGGGAATCCTCACATCTCCAAAACCAGGAAATTAAAAAAACGGCATATTTTTGGAGTTATTAAACAGTGTATCGTTAAAGTTGGTATTATACCTTATATTGCTATCATATACTGTTGTGTACAACACTAGCCCAACATTTCCCCCAAATGATGTTTAATCGGAGATACAAGGTTTATGACTTGGGAGCAGGGAGATAGGAGGTTACAGTCATTGATAAGAATGGTACGGACACAGACGTCGCTGCTGCCAGTAGTGTTCATCAAGGTCTGCGGTCGCGTTGAGCCTTTTGACAAGAGACAAGGCTTTAAAAGCTAATCAAAGCTATTGATTGTGGTTACATACATCTTCCTAAACTCTATTTCAAAGGTTTAAGAGCTATGAGTGATGCAATACAAAAAACGATGAGCTTACTAGGCTGTCTAATAGGCGGAAATTAATCTGCACACAAATTTACCTTCGTGGCTCACGGGCTTCCGGGCTTCTGCAACAAAGCATTACAGCTATAGAATTTTTAACAAAACAGGCCTACTCAAATGTATCTTACCAAACTATTTTCACTCGTTGTCTAAAAAAACAGACAGAGTTATCCAAAGTAGGCAGACGGCACGTAGACAGCCCTTTTTTTTCCCATAAATAAAAACCTTGCGACTTGGGGTATTTTACATGCACAGTGCCAAGAGAGGCATAGTCTAGAAGTCAGGAGTCAGTAAAACAACAACAAAAACAATAATTTAATGGTGGTACCCAAAACATTCAATTCAATCCAAGTATTATATTAGATACATTTTAAAACTTCAATGCACATGTGTAATACGCCTAGTAATAATAAGCCTAATAGTAACAGCAGTAGATATTTAAAATACATCAATAACTGATATCATAGTTTAACACAGATAAAATCATAGTTGAGGCTTGATTTACTAAGCCCATTACTGAGTGTATTTGTGTTTGTGAGTAGGGTGAGCACTTGTCTGTGTATCTGTGTGCATGTATCTGTGAGGCTCTGTGTGTGTTGATAACTTTCTTCTAGGTGTTTTCAGCTCTCGGTCTTTTCCTTGGAGGTGCGTCTTCCTCAGCATCTGAGCACAAACTCTCTGCATCAGAGTCCTCTTTGCTTTCACCATGGAAAACTTCAAAATACAAACACAAACCAAACATGCATGAATGAGGTTCGTCTTATCCCACTTGGAAACTGATCAATAGTATCAATTTGTGAAAAAAAAAATGAAATTGACCAAATTTGGAAATAGCCCGACAGCGACAGTGAATGTAAGGCAACTAAAATATAGATGCATGAGGCTTTTAAGATGAAAAACCGCAAGGCTCTGCTCTACTATACATGACTTCACTTCATTAAGGTTAGGGAAATCTAATCATGTTGTAAATCGTATCATGTGGATTCATCCAACATTGTTATTTGTTGTATGGAGGACTGCAACTTCCAACTTCCAAAATAATAAAAAAAAAAATGAATAAATAAATAAATGTAGGCATTCATTTTCCATTTTATTTATCAATTTTCAAGGGACTTTTTTTCTCCAAAGATTCTGTCACTTAGTCCGGCCCTACTGTGCTGTGATTGGTTTTGAATGACAGCCCCTCGTTTGCATAATGAAGCAGAAATGCATAAAGAAAAGTAAAAAAGAAATGCAGGAAGAAGATGTTTGTGAAAAATAGACATAAATGCAAAGGGTAAAATAACAGAAATATTTATAAAAGTAAATACATAAATAGGTAAATTAACAGGGGGTAGTTAAAGCAAAAATGTTCATGTCACATTTTACAAACCAAATTATTTTTGGTGCATTTAATGCAATTGATTATTTTATTCATTGAGTCATTTATTTATCTATTTTGGCTGTGTCAGTCCTCCATAATATCTGGGGTACTGGGCTGAAATATGTGCTTTCACCTGTCAGTGGGCAACACATGAGTTATTACAGGACATGGCATTGCTAAAATGACTTACTGGGTGATGAAGTTACACCACTGGCTGGATGAGTAATGGAATGTCTCCAGTCTTGGCCAGTGGTCCTTTAAAATGGACCAGCTCTAACCATTCTCAAATATGTACATATATGTATACCAGCCATATACTAGGTTTCCACCTAGTTTTTTTTTTTTTTTTTTTAGTTGGGACCCCCCCGCTGACACCCACATGTCAAGTGTCAGCAGGAATGAGGGCGCTGCATATTTCACTCAGCACTGATGTCAGTCAACATGGCCTGACTAGAATATAGACAGCAGGAGGGAAAATATCGTTATATACAGCTGTAAGGAAAGGGGAGGAATTTCATGCGAGAAATATAGGACATTTGCAGTGTGAGAAAAATGATTGACAGGACATTGAAAAGAGGGAGATTTATAGGAGATGAATAAGAGAGAAGACACATACTAAACAGAATGGTACTGACACCTGAGAGCCACTGTGAGGCTTCAGAGCACTTAAAGCCAACAAGTTTGTAGTTCTGCTCCCTGCCCAAGGAGACAATTTCAATATCAAGACTGAGTAGACCAAATTCTCTTATACCCTTTATTACTTTGCTTCATATCATAGGCAGTATATTAAAGTCACTGCAAGTACAATTTTCTATCATTTTTTGAATATAAATGTAATATCTATCAGTGCTGGGTTACTTTTTTTTTTTCTTCTTTCAAATATCTTTGTCTGTCCACATTGGAGCTGAAGTTAAAATAGAGAGGAGGAGATAGGGAACATACGTCCGCCATATCAAACATATGGTACAGTATGTATGTTCCAAGCGAGTCATTCTCCAAGTGAAGGAGTTTAAGTATGTTGGGATCTTGTTCAAAAGTGAAAAATGGAGTGTGAGATGGACAGGTGATTAGGTGAGGTGTCAGCGCTAATGCCGGCGTTGTACCTGGTTGTTGTGGTGAGTAAGGTGCTCAGCTGGAAGGCAAAGCTTTCCTTTAACCGGTTGATCTACGTTCTAACCCCTCACCTCCGGTCATGAGCCCTGGGTAGTGATCAAAAGAACGGGATTGCAGATACAGGCAGCTGAAATGAGTTGCACCGCAGGCCGCCTCCCTTTCTTTAGAGGTTCTTTGGGCATGTCAAACTGGGAGGAGGCTCCAGGGTAGATTCAGAGTTTTGCTGAAGGGGATTACATACCTTATCTGGCCAAGGAGCGCCTCAGGATGCCCGGGGAGGAGCTGGAAAGTGTTGTGGGAAGAGAGAGGTCTGGAGTGACCCCTTAGTCTGCAGCCACTGCGGCCGGCTAGGTGGAGAGTCGATGGCCAGACAGGAGGCGTTACACATGAATACAAAAAAGCAGAATTGTATTATTGCTGAATTTAAATGGAGCTCTGTTGATAATTGATATTTAGAGCATGTGGAGTAGCCATGGGTAACATTTTTTGCATAATTTGTTTTTTCAAACATATTAGTCAGGAGCGCAGGAGGCCGTGATATTTTTCTTGTCTCCTTTTCACACACAAACTTCAGCCCGAGGACTAAAATGAGGAATGGACCAAGGCAAATGGAAATGTGTGCCACATGAGCTCTGCTTTCGTTTCTTGTTTGTTTTTTCTCCTCTCTTTCCCTGCTGCTGTTCTAATATGATTTTACTTAACGGCGAACAGAGACCTATAATCAAAAGCAATTGAATCAGTGAGCTGATGTTTGTTCTTTGTTAGCCATTATTGCGGCTGTCTCCATTTCTACCCCCACAGTCAGGAAGCTGCTCAGCTGTCAGTATCTCATTAATGATTTCCTGTTGTCAAATCAGGCACCTGCATATGCAAGCACACAGCAAAGAGTTGAAGGAACATGTGCCATCACAAAAAATCTGCAGTACAATGCAGGTAGTAGTAGAAACGTAATTATACTGAGTTTGATGCATCAAAGTTAACCTGAAGTCAGTTCATTCATGCTTTTTGAGTGGATGCATTCCCAGTGCTCATGTCTCTTTAAATAAATATCACTTTCTGTGCTAAAAGTGAAATATATTTTTGCACACACATCATATCTGGCTCAGACTGTATCCTGTCATGTACAATATGTGCTTGAGCTCCTCTGGGATTATCATAGAAAATGCAAATGAGCGATCCGAGCGCCAACAGATGATGTAAATATGCTGACTTTCTCCCCGTGCCCTGATTGTTATGACATGGATAGCGCCTCAATCACCGGGCTCGTTTCCAAAGCCGGCTTGCACAACTGACATCTGCCCAATGTTTCTCCAGGTAACATTCGCTCTTTTCTTCTCTGCGACAGGTGCGGTGTCAGCCGGTGTGTAATAGGGTATCTCAGCTCTCTGTTTTCTACTGACTGGCATAGTTTGTAATTAGCAGACACACAAAATAGAGCTTTAATCTGACAGGATGACTAATCAAGGGGAGAGGATGGCACCTTGCAATCAAAATTACTCCATTTGCGCTCAAAGTGCATGTGTCAGTCAGGTTGTAGTGCACGCTATACACAAGTCCATGTTGTTTGTGAAACAGGTGGGAAGTGTTTTTCTGTCACAAAAAGTCTAAAAACACTTTCTTTACAAAATGAGCAAAGTGGCAGGCTATGATGGTGTCATTTTTAGCCATGCTGGCAACATGGCTGGTGATGGTAGTTGCCTGGTCCATCACTTTGTTCTGGACTGAAATGCCTCACAGTTGTTGGACGCATCTGCATTACATTGTGTACAGTCATTCATCTCCTCAGAAGATAAAGAACAATGATTGTTCCTCTAGCGCCACTTGGCGCCAAATATCTCAACATCTACTTGGATTGGCACAATTTTGATACTTTCATGGTCAACAGGGGATGCAGTCAAATTACTATAGCATGTATTGTGTGACTTTCACTGGCCCAACATCAGCATGTTAGCATTCTTGTTGTGAGCATGCAGATGTTAGCTGTTAGTACAACCTCACAGATCCAGTGCCATGTCTGTAGACGCTTGTTTTCTGTGTAAGAAGTTATTTAAAATGAAAAAAAAGGGTAAAAACCTCCCCAATTATTACCTTATTATAATGCACCATAACCATTTTTCAGCCTCTGTTAGCTCATTGACTTGGTTCTATGACACATTTACAGTCATACAGGCAAAGAGAGTTACCCGCCTATGAAGAAAACTGGTTAAGTTGAACATTAGCGTGACTGACAGCCAGATATGTTTCTTAGAGGCTGGTGGAGACAAAATGAGAGTGAAAATTAGATTTGTGTTTGTCAGGTTGCCAGAAAATCAAATCTCCAAATGAATGTCGAAATCAATTGAATCGAACACACTCCGTTACAACTGGCGGTGGCTCAGGATAGCCAGTTCTCAGCTAATCAGAGGGTTTGATCAGTTTGATCTCTACTGTCTACATTTCCAAAGAAAATTGTCTTTGGCCAAGATGCTTAATGAGGCATATTGAAAAGTGCTTTGGACAGCAGGTATTTACCGTTTATGAGGCAATAATGTGCCAGGTTTATCAGCATTTATTGCCCCCAAGTGGCCAAAAATCAATGACTGCAGCTTTAAGCAACAATAATTAGGGTCACGTTCAACTGAGTGTAAATAATTTACACTATGAGAGGACACTGGGAAAGGCTGGATGGCCAAAGACTAAGTAAGGGATAATGTATAGAACAGCGGTCATTATCGGGAAACTTTGCGTCTGGAACCGGTTTGTCCTGAAGGGATATACATTATCCCGCTTATTACACAGCTACTTGCCAACACGAAAAAAAATCCTGACACAGTGTGTCTTTTTTCAATTTATTTGTTACCATTCATAGTGTTTTTCAGCAGAGAAATATAGTTTGCCAAACCGACACTGTTTTGCTTCTAACTCTTCGCTGCTTTCCTCTCTTTTTCTTTTCGTGACCGGTGACAACAACTCAGCCTTTTGTCAAGAGTCGAAATCACCGTATTTTCCAAAAATATTAAAGTGAAACTCATCCATACTAGTGGCCTAGGAGTACGTTTTTTTCTGATATGAAGCAGGTTTCAGATCAGCTGACGTCGCTTAGCGACCGAACATGCTGGGGTGATAAGTGACCGGACTACTTGCGGAGCAAAGATTCTAGAGCGCGGAGTGCTACGAAATACATGAATCAGAGGAAAAAAGGTAATATGCTTAGCAACGCCCATTCAAGTGAATGGAGCATTCTACAGCATTAAGAAGTGTCACACCGCAGTGAGGGGTGTCTTGTCATGGGTTTTTTGTCTGGCAAATTTCATGTTTTATTTTGAAAAGTAACTTCCCTCTCATTTCAGGTCACTTGCCCTTCCTCCTGTGTCACCAGTCTGACGTCTTCCCTGATTGTTTCCACCTGTGTCTCCCCTCCTCATGTGTATTTAGTCTTAGTCTTCCCTTGTCCTTGTTGCCAGAGTATTTCGTTCTTACGTGTACCTCAAGCCTTTCCACAGTGCCTTCGCCTTTGAATCAAGCCAAGAAACATAGTGTATTTCATGATTCCTTGTTTTTCGCCTCTGAAGAAGAGTGATTTTTTGTTGTAGTTTTTTGCTCTGTTTAGTTTCAGCCATAGTGTTTGCTAGCCTCCGTAGGAGTGTTTTTTGTTCTTGCTATTTAATATTTTCTGCAGTTAGTTTAAGTTTTTTAGCCTCTGTAATTTCTCCTCATTTTGAGTGATTTTCTGTTCTAGTTTTCATAGCTCGTCGTTACTAGAGTAGTTTTGTTTACAGCCTTGTGTTTCCTCCTTTGAGAGTGTATTTTGTTTCATAGTCTAGTTAATATTTTCATAGCCGTGTTTATTAGTCTAGTTAACATTTTCATAGCCGTGTTTCTGAGTTTAGTTAGTATTTTCATAGCCGAGTTTATTTGTTTGTTTGTCATTCTCTCTTCAAAGAGGAAAAAGAAGAGAATCTTTTCAAAATAAAACTCTGCCGATTCTGTTCTAAATACCGCATCTGAGTCCTCCTTTTGTC
>OMLP01013130.1:68360-91504 GCA_900302685.1 Spondyliosoma cantharus | reverse complement strand
CAATAATTAACAGTTGCAGATTTAATTGGAAGGGAAGGCATTAACAGGAGGAACATTGTGGCGGCGCGTGCAGAGGGAACCTTTGCTGCAAGAAGCTTTTGTCTTCTCTGTACCTAATGGTGCCTCGGCTGCGGTTGGCGAGTGCTGACACAACACAACACAACACAACCAAGCTGAGGGTTCAGACGGTGGGGCTTGTCAGGACTCAGACTGGAGGCAGATAATTAGGTGCCAGGTTAATGAGAGCACGGGCTCTTGATGGCATTTGGTTACTGTATGTGGGCAATTAATGACTTTGTTTTTGTGTTTTTATTGCCCACTTGAGTGGAAAACATAATACATTATTCACCTCGGGCCTGGGTGGCGTTTGATGGAGTAGCACTGACTCTGGCTAAAGAATCAGTTTCATTCATCGTGGCGAATTCGAAGCGGAGCAGCACGCTATGCGGAGTACGCAAAATGGAATCTCAGTCCACTCACGGCCGCTGCGCCGCGTGACCTTTTCAGAGTGCATTGCCTCGTGGTCGATGTCAGACCGACGTTGAAGCAGCAGGTCAGGCGCAGGACAGTGTAGCCACGAAAACACACCAGAACAAAGAAACCAAACCCTGTGGCCAGAAGTGTGCAGTTAATTCAGCGTATCAGGTTTCATAATGTATTTACGAAATTTCATACCCCCCTAGAAAAGCCCTGCTTTCATTCCAGAGGATTTATTGGCAATGAATCCACTGAGAGGTCTTTAGACATCCTCTTCTTTAGCCCAACCGCTCGACGCCTCCTATTTTGGAGTTAGTTGTTCTCTTGCCTGTGGTGGCCAATTAGAGTGCTATAAGATAAATGGGAACCCACAACTTTGATGTCCATCTTTTTAATAAGCTTTGGTTAAGATGACATCTGTGTGAAAGAGTTCAATATCTTCACAGTGGGAGAGAAAAGAGGTTTATTCTAAAATGAAATATCATCTAAATACTGCTGGAGGTTTAGGCTGGGTGGGGGGGATCATAGTGTCGGCTGCGACTCTGGCGTTGCATTCATTATCTTCCGCTGCAGTTGTGCAGATTAGTCAGCGAAAGATGATTTTTAGAGCCTCGTGAAATCTGTGCTTTTATGCTTCTGAATCAGCTTCAGCGTAAAGGGAAAAAAAAAAAAAAAAAGCTTTTTTTTTTCTTTTTTTTTTAATGCAGTCTTCAAATAGCCAGAATTTATCAAGCCTGAAAAACAAAATTATTTATACACATTTAAAACAGGAAAAAAAAAGCAAAAAAAAAAAAGCCATTTAATTAGCCTCCATACAAACACAACCAAAATCATTCAATGTTGGGAATATGAAGCAGTAATAGAAGAAAAGTACAGTGTAACAATATCCAAAATGGTGGGGTAATAAAATGGTGCATGAGAGAGGTGGAGAGAGAGCATATATCTAACCTAGCCTGCGGACGTGCTCCTTTATACGTGTGTGTAACTCAGTCAGGAATAATGTAAATGTCTGGAGAGTCTTAAGACTGAGCAGGCCCGTATAAAAGCACCCTGTTTCAGGCTAGTAAAACAAGTCAATAAATACAGCGGAGAAGCCGGTGCTGTCTGCTGCACTCTCCTGAATGAAAACAGAGGTGAACTGCTTATTTTCAGTCTGGCACCAGAGGTTGACAGCAGCATAATGGGCGCTCATACATTCTGACTATCACTCGTCACAAGCTATATCTGTCAATATTACACTCAAGTGCATTTTAGATGTAAAACGAGCGTTCCCTGGGAAAGGCTATTTATGACCTGATGTGGTCAGCTGCTAAACGAACTAAATCCTCCCCGCAGCAGCCACCGGCCGCGCTGTGATGTTTTTAAAACTCGATTCATCAGCTCGTCTTTTTTGTTGATTCTCGCAGGCAGAGCAAACACCGAGCCTCGGCGGGCTCGGCGTTTTACGAGAAGGCAGATCCTTCCTGCCTCTGCTCCGAATGGGAAGCCGATGACACAGACTCGCACAAAATGGAAACACCATTAGGTAGGCAAACACTTCACTGCGATAACTGCTACCTGATTACAGCGGGCAAAGCGCCGGCGTGGTTCTGCTTTTTTTCATACTGTGTCAACACTTTGGGAAAGCAAATATTTCAGTGACTACCCTCCTTGCGCTTTAATCCATATGGTGCATTCTGTTTGTCACCACAGATGTTCCACTCCCAGGATGGGATTTTCAGAATACGAAGAACTACTCCTCTACGAGCGCTGGCTCACCTGCTCCGCGCTACACAATGAATACACAGAGGTCACACACCGTATCACAGCGGGGCCAGCGTCAATCCTTTATTAAATTACCCAGCTATCTTCTTTTCTGTCACCACACCGATATGAGGGTTATCTTTTTCATTTACGTAGCGGATTTCCAAGGGATTATGCATTAAAGATTAAGGGCGTGTATACCTAACACCTCAGCACAACAAAAATGCAGTGCCTCAGACGGCGTACGGCTGATGTGTGTAAGGCAAAAGGAGGTGCTATAAAACAAATCTTCAGCAGCCAGAATCGGACAGGGTTTATTCTCCTCAGACAATACAAGCTGTGACTATACAGAATGTTTCAACCCCTAAAATACTGTGGTAAGCAATACAAATCCCTTGGACAAAATGAAATGTATTAAACATGTGGATTTCATAAATCTCCCTTTCCTCGGTCTGGGTCAGAGGTATATTCACTGTAGAGCTCAGCAGGCACTTTTCCCTCAGCATTGTTACTCGGAGTCGCAAGTGCTCCGAGTGGTTTCAAAATGAATGTCAGCAAAAGCTGCACGTGTATGGCAAACAGCAGATCCTCACAGTGAAACAGCTCAAATCACTTACCCCTGCTACTTTGTAAGAGTATTACAGCGGTGTGGGGATTTAAAGGTCTGCTATAGAAATATTACAGCGGGGATAGTGAGCTAGGATCTACATTGTGGGTGTAAAAAAGCTCCAAAGACGAACAGTCCGGCACAGTTCTCCGGGATCACTCTCCTCAGTGCAGATAGTGTCAGAAAATGGGGAGGAAAAAAAAAAAGCCATTCGGATCCGAGCACAACACTGTTAAACACCCAACTGGGATCCCTTTAACCTTGAGTAGCATACCAAAGGTAGAGGCAGCCTGGGGCTACGGAGGGACTGGCTACCACAACTCCCAGTGCCATGCTGTTCCACAGTGGGGGCCCCAACATGGCCAGATTGCCAGAGAAGGCCGGCAGAGGTGGCGCTCCAGAGTGAGCCGGAGCCGATCATTCGTCTGCTGGAACGTTCACTTAAGTCGCTCCATTATCTGTTTGTTTTGTTTTTTCCCCGAATCTTTTCTGGCCACCTCGCCGAGGAGACAGCCGCGTTCACCTTGTGGGTGTCGGAGCATCTGTCGGCGGCGAGTTCACGAGACGTTCCCGCTAATTATTTAGCTAGCCTGTGATCATTAAAGATCAGAAGAGCTAAGAAAAGACTGGGAGTAATTATCATTGCTCTGCGGGTCCCGCTAATAAGTGAAGGGCTTTGAAAGTAGCATGTATACACAATTAAATGCCCTGTCTTCTACAATCCTTTTTTTTTTTTTTTCTTCATCTGCTTCAAACTGGTAAACAAAAGTGTGAATGATGCATGAATGTTATACATGATTCTGCCTCGTGTGGGGGGGCCTTGGAGGAAAGATGAATAAAGATGGAAGATGAATTAGCGTGTGAACGGATATTCTCTCCCTCAAGCTCACGTTACGGCTGAAGCAAAACAAATAATGAAGCCTACAACCTATGAGTCACTTCAATCCCATTGTATAATTCAATCATTTTTTGTGACAGCTGACGATTACTTCATCATCGCATAAAGACAGATTAAAAAGTTGTCAAATTAAATATTAAAGAGGGACTGCGGGCGGCGGTGAATTTTTTAAAGGAATAACACAGATTGGAGATGAAATGAGGCACCTATATGCATATTTTATGCCATAGGGAACGAATGCATATATTTTCCTCCAGGCCACCTACTTTGTAATAAAGAATAGTGAGTGTATAGATGTGGTAATGCAGCACAGCGGAAATGATATGAAAGAGAAATTGGTTTTACATAATGATGTCAAAAGGAATATGGCTCTGCATGGTCATGCGGAATAAAGATAAGATTCTCTTTCTCCGTGAGTGAATATTTCGCTAATGGTTTCTTCATTTCCTTAAAGAATAAAGAAGTCAGCTTTGAATGAACCTTGAATGAGCTTTCTATTGAATGAAGTTAACATTTATCTTTCAATAGCGGGAGGGATCTGTTGAAAAATACCCATGTGCGGCGCAGAATACCGAATGTAAAAGCTTTGTCATCTGTTGAAATAAAGAGAAAGTGACAAGTGACAGTAATGCTATCACATTTTCAGCTGGAGGAAGGTTTGAAGAGGAGAACAAAGCGGCAGAACGCGACGCGAAGAGGGTTAAGTCTCTATAAAGAACAGAGAGGAGGGCGCGTTTCACGGAGTCAGCATCGATTGGAGTAAACAATGCCTGATCAATACGCACATAAAAGGATCCCTCTAACAAAGACTTACATGTGGATTTCATATATCTCGCAAACAGATAATGTTTCCTCGAGCCTGTTGAATTAACAGCCGCCTCTTTATTAACGCCGTTTGCCGCTGCTTCTTTATTTTTTTCCCACTCAGCGCCGATACACTCCTGTGTCCATACACACTTACTCATGCAATAAGCATCATTGTCACAGAGGCTTCCTTTCCAAATGGTTCAGCCTCCACCATCTGCAGGCGTTCCCAGACACACCGCTTTGAGTCTGCCATAATGATGCATGACTAAGTACAGTTAAAGTGTTGCAGTCTGTTGGCAAAAAGCAGTCAAGCACTTTGCTATAGTGTCACTACGGATAAACCATACAGCTGAAGGTTGACGATGGATAAAAGGCAGTGACAGCCCTAGTGATGTGACTCTGTGTGTGTGTGTGTGTGTGTGTGTGTGTGTGTGCGTGGATCCACATGTGTATGAGAGGTTAGAAACCATGGCACAGCAGATTTGTAAGTGTACTTAACTAGGATGTGAAATAGGGTTGGACACAGTGACATGAAATGCTGCGCAGGAGTCTGTTGAAACTGGGACACGCTTTAAAAGTTATTCCCTTTCGCCAATAAGCAGGCATCTCCCTCTACGCCGGTGGCTTGAAGGGAATCACAGCCTCACGGATTTGCTAATATTGTTTGTCACACGCGTTTCTGGGAGAAAAAAAAAAAAAAGAAAAAAAAAAAGTTGTTAGCCAGCACAATATGAAGTCTTTAAATTGCAATCCAAGAGAGCGTTATTTCAACGACGCGTTTTCTTTCGGATCTTATAAAAAGAACTTTATTTTTGGATTCCTCGTGTGTTCTCTCTGTTGTTGTCCAAGTCCAGCCCTCGCAGTGCGCACAGTTTATTTGGCTTAGACGGCATTCCACGCCCGACTCTCTCGCTTGAACTCAGCAATAAGGGACTCCAGCCTCCCGCTCAGCTCTAACCCAGTCTCTCTCCTCATTTCCCTGTCTCCTCCACTACTCTTCAGGGTGGATATTCAGCATACAGTGAATACAGAGGAGACAAAGAACTCTCCGTTATACTGTACTCTGTTTGCCAAAGTCTTTAGTGTCAAAACGCTCCGCAGACTTTGTTGCCGCTTTGTCGAGTTCACCGCTGCAGCCGCTTTCATGTAAATGATCTTGAATGTTATTTTCTAAAGAATGCATTTTAAAGAGAAATTCTCATTTCTGCCTCTGCGTCTTGTCACAAACCCTTTTCTCTCCTATCTCCTCCCCGCTCTCCCGCTCCCCCCTGCCGCAGCCGCAGACTGCATAATTGATGCAAATACTGTCACATGTGTCAGGAGTGGAGGCTCTTCTAGTTTACTTCTGCGCAACACTTTATCGGAGAACATTAAGTGGAGAAAGCAGCCTCATGCCAGGGGTGGAAAATCAGCTTGTCAGTGGTCTCATTCACGCAGCCATTGCTTCGGGATTGTTTCATCAAGGTGATTGAGAACAAAAAAGTGCGCCGGCAAATTCCAGCTTGTGTTTGGGAGCCCTGCCACATACATTATTTATATTTGTTGCCCACCCCAGTCTCTCCAGTCATCTGAATACATCATTGCCTAATTCTCAAATATTTCTTCAGATTTCCTCCCATTCGCGCTATATCCTTTCCACATCAACCACGGCAAACCATTAGGGCTTGTGCGGCGCGCTTTTTTTTTTTTTGTGTGTGACACGGACCTGAAATTATAGATAGCTGCTTTCAAGGAGTCTGATGGGAAAGCTGTAATGGCTGTTGAGTGACTGGAGTGCAGTGAGAGACAGAAACAGGATTTCATTTACAACAACGATACAGGAGGAATTATGTAAAATGGTAACATTCCATGCCATTTAATGAGCCATATTCACTAATGTCGCACTCTATGGTCTTGCGGTAATAAAACGCACCGCCTGCCAGAGCGCCCTGCTACACTGTTTCTGTCTATTTGGAGCTCTGTATGAAACAATGGTGCATAACAGAACAGGCAGACATTTGCAGTTCTTTACCCAGCGCGCTGAATGCTCTGCCCTCAGACAGAGTGAGGCGCTTGTCTGCTACCCTCCCCCCTCCTCCTTCCTCTCCCATGCTCTCCCTGTCCTCTTTTTTTTTTTTTTTTTTCTGGCCCTAGTCTGTGCTACAGATTAAGTGACTTGATCCTGCAAACATCTGAAGAATTCAGCTCCACAAAGGGGTCAGACAAAGGCCAGGGGATAGCCTTACAGGTCCTCCTCCATTAGCAGATCCACAGAGGTGTCACCAGGAGGGCTCTGCAGGCAACAAAGACGCCACAAAAAGAGCAGATTGCCAATTGATGTTTATCTCTGGACTCATTATTAAAACCCTCACAGCCCAGCGTCTACTCGGACATATGATCTCCGAAATTAATGGGAAAAATTGATTAGCCTTGCGCTGTGCACATGTCGTGTGATGAGTTGTATTAGGGAAAAAAAGTATTCTTGGACTGGCGAATGCAACCCTACATCTTTGCTCGGTGTCAAATCTTCACAGTTTTTTCGCAAAACATTTTTTTTTTTTTTTTTTTTTTTTTGCACAAACAAGTTCTCGCTTGTGAACTGCAATACTCGCGCCAAGTAAGCTGCAAATGCTGACTGTCTCTTTGTTCACATGTCTCTTGATATAGACAAACAAAAATACCCCATATTTTCCAGCATTCACAAAGAATATCTGGGGCTCCTAGAAAAACATTTCAACTGTAATAAGCTTTCTCCATGAGAGTCTGAAACATTTCAGAGAGCTTCTTTGAAGCTCTCACTATGTTGACTCTTCATATATAGACAGTGCTTGGAAAGCCTGAGCGCCATATCGCTGTAACCTCTCAGTGCTTCTGCATTAATAATTAATTGCCAATGTGAGTAAACACCACTGTAGATACAAGAATGCCCCTAACAACACCAACTGCTGCTCCCACTTAAAGCTGTACACTCGACACATTTGGATGAGTTTCCAGATACATGCAAATATTGCAAATAGACCGTATTCAGTCACATTTATCATGGAAGTAGGTTATAAGGGTATATTCAGCTTTAGAGATGAATCAATTAGTTGTCAACTTTTAAATTAACCAACTGTTTTGATAGTAATACATCAAAAGAATTAGTTTGATACATTTGTTAAGATAAAAAAGTCAAAATGAGCGGATTAAATGTGGCTATTTTCTGGCTTCCTTCTACAGTCAACGGAATACTTTTGGTTGTGCTGAGCTGAGGACATTTTGGGGCTTTGAGGAACACCAAACAACTAATCGATTAACAGAGAAATAATCTGAGCAAATGTTGCCAAAAAATGTCCTCAGTTCGCTCCTTCTCCGTGAAAACCTCCACATCTGAGCCGGTGGCTCCATCTTTCACTCTGTATATTCAGAGCTGCTCAGGAGGAGATTTGGAGGCGTTGCTCCTGTGCAGTTACCCTTTAGCTTACAGGCAACATGCTGTGAGTTTACAGCTAACACAACCTCATTTATATTACTTATAGTGAGGAATGTATGTGCGAGGCCTGTAGAACATGCTGACCTTGTCACTGTTAGCAGCATCTCCCCGTGCTAGTGAGGAGCCTTGCTGGTGCTCAGGTACTGTTACCCAACCACCGCTCGTGTTACACGTAAAGGAGGAACTAAGGGCTTCTGAGTGTGACAACAGAACAGCTGCAACATAAAAGCTCTGATTAAAAGGCCGTCTTACATCCGTGCATATCATAGCGAGAGGCGATGTCCAGGTCTGAACAAATCTCGTGCGTTTTTCAGAGGAATGAGAGGCGATGCAATGCTGAATGTAGTGCAAGTACTAATCATTTTACTACGCTTGTATGCATGAGTCTTATTTAGCTCTTAGATGGTGGAATATGAGCCACTATTCAGGATTGAGGAGCAAGGAGAGCGTCTTTTATCTTACTATAAATCCTCATTATTTCTAATAGCACTTGTGAAGGCTAAAGAGTAGAGCGGAGCATGTTCTCTTTATTCTGCAGTCACTGACAGACATGGCCAAGCACTATGGGTTAATGTAATATCACAGTTGGATGCCTCCTCAACTCACTTACATTCCCTGTTAGCTTAAAGTCCTTATGTGGGGAAAAAAAAAAAAGAAGTGTGCGATGCATGAGAGGAGGTGACGATTGTTGGAGTCCATTATAGCAGAAGGCCCGCAAAAGTTGAACTGATCGACTCCAAAAATAATACTAAAGAATATGAATGCGTTAGACAGATTAAAAGCAAATTATATTTAAATGTTTTCAATCGAACAGTACATTATTCTAATGAAAAACTCTGTCTGAAGAAAACAAAAGACTAAAAAAAAAATCCACATCTGTGATATCCACGCTCCCATTTTGTCATGGGGAAACGTTAGTCTAAGAATAGAAAAATGGACTGTAAAAAGTCCATGGTTCATCTACTGAGACTGGCATATCAATTAGGATTGTGAATAAGAGTGTAATTGAAAGCAACAGGAGCAGAAAGAAGCGGAAATTCATCAAGGCAAGCATGGAAAAGCACAAATGAGTTCCGAGCGAGACACAGGGAGCCTCATCCCTATTCTTCTGCTCCCGCTTTGCCCAGAACAGATTCCACCTAATCTCTCCGACCATTACCAAACAATGAAATCAGCAACCAAACAACTCTGCCTGCTGTAGTTTCCTTTAATAATTCTAAGAGGGCTAATTGTTTTATTAGAGGTACAAATAAATATTTCTTGGACGGTCCTCTCCTTCCAGCCACAGCAGATTCATAAACTCGGTGTTAACAGCACATTGGGTGCTAAAGTCTGCCGCCTCGGGGCCCCAATAAGTGGTAAATCTAGTTGTATAAAAGTGAGAAAAAAGGAGCTCCATGTGTAGCATTTAAACCAATTACTGTTAGCTCATCAGTCACAACCTGTTGAAGTGGTTCGCCACCTCTTACCATGTAATTTTGAGCAAACTGGGGAAATGTAAGTGGTTTTGGGGTCAGGGGTCATCTTGCTGGGACTTTTATAGGTGGTTTTATTGGGTGTGTTGGTGCTCTGTGCCTGTGATTACTTTCCAGGCCTGGCTCACCATTCAAAGGCTCACTGACTGGCCAGCAGCATCTGTGTCTCCCTGCACTCTTATCTCTGCTGGCAAGCGAGGCCTGCCACACAATCATTGTAGCACGGCTCCACTGTCACTAAATGGCACGTTCTCTCAGCCCCAGTCCTCCCTTTCCTAGGCACGGGCTTCTCCAGCTGCAGCCTAATTTCCTGTGACTTGCCTAATTACTGTAATTAAGGATTAATTGCCATTAATTATTCACACATAAGCTCATCGCAAATCATGGGGTAAATGTCTTATGAAAGCTGCCATACAAGCCATGTATAAACACACTAGGATGCTCCAGGCTGCTGAATCGATCACTCAGCCCTCCAGCAAATCTCCACGCCACACTTAGGAAAACAGCGATAACTCTCCCCAAAATCAACAGCCTATCCAGGTAGATGGAGGAATCAATTCACATGCTTTATTCGTCTCAGATACGTTTCGATGGCTTCCAGGATCTCCAGGACATGAAGCAGACGGAGAGAAAATATTCTATGGAATGCGCCGAAAGTTTTGATTCAAAGCTTCCGAAAAAACACAAGTTGATGGAGCAGATAAGGATGAGTAAAGGCTAATTCTGCTTTAGCTACTCCCGTCATCTTATCTTTGCTCTCAGCAGCGTAAGAATCCATTTGATCTGCAGGGAGCATGAAACTCTAGAAGAATTTGTACCCGAAAAACCAGTCATATCTTTCATTGTTTCAGTCTCTAAATTCTGGGAAGTCCACTTAAACCTGAGAGATTGATTCTGGGTCAAGGAGAAGCATGTCATTAACCCCCTCCCCTGGGAGAGGCTTTTATCTCTTTGAAAAGAAAAAAAAAAAACATGAGCCGTGATGTCTGAGTCTGGGACCTTTCTGCTTTTGGTGGGAAAGAGGATCTGACATAAAGTTGGCAAATATTTACACTCGCCAATACGATTCCCAAGCATTTTTGGGGAAACAGCCTTTAAGGCTCGAGCATCATAAAATCATAATAATGGCTGTAATGTAAATCTGCTGAGTATGAAATGTCTTCCAGGGGCCGCATGCAAACAGTATTTAAAATGAGACATTTTTACAAGGCTTTAAATCAGCGGTGGAGCCATGTGTTGATAGAGAGAGAAAAAAGAAGAAGTAAACTGCCTGGTGCTCCAAGTCAGGCCTGCAACACCTCACGGCAACATCACAAACTCCTTCATAACACACGAGACTGACAATTATTCTCCGAATGCTCTGGAAGCTGCTGCCTCAGCAGTGACATATCTGCTAATCAGTGTCTTTGTTTCTCTAAACATTGGTCACTGAGCGGGTGGTGGATGGAAACGAGAGGGGACTAATTGTTGGACCAAAGGCAGCTGTGGCAGATTAATGCAGGAAACATCTTCATTTTGGGCGCATAAGTTTGTGTGTCTGATTTAAACATTTATGTTAATGGACCTTCTGGCAGCTCTTTAATGCTCTACACTCTCTTGTAAACAGCCTCTTTGCAAATCCATCATTGGGCCATCCTGCAAGAAAAAAGAAGAAAGAAAAAAAAAAAAGAAAAACTCCGCACAAGGAGAGGGGAACAGATAACACCATTCCACACGAAGACAAGGGGATAACAAGACTTGAGACATACAGAGGCGGCTTGAGCCAATGCTGGCAGAATTTCCCCTGATCAGCATTATTGCAGCCGGAGTTTAATTTATAGAGCCGAGTCGGTCCCGTTTTATGTGTTTGTTAGATTAATGTGTGGAGCCGCACTTTTTTTTTTTTTACTGCTAAAGTCTTTGATCAAGTTCAATTTATTGGGATTAACCTGAGGTTCAGGCGTGGTCTGTGATCCGTTTTAGGTCATTATAAGGAGCCTCCATTTCCTCCAGCTGTGACTGAGTCGCCAGACTTTATAATTAAACACAAGTTTAAACTGTCAGATCTGTCCAATTATGATTGCTTCTTTAATGACCCTTTTTCCAAAATGTCTTCTTATTTAGAACTAACTTTTATACCTCTCGACTTTGCAGCGTGCCCCTTAAATTAGCGCGTCTTAATTGTTACCTTATTACCGGCGCAGTGCTGTGATAAATACTACTTTTCACTGAGACACAAGAGAAGTGCCTGATTGTGCCGTGGTGTTAATATGGAAGCGTGTTGTACAGTCGACGTGTCACCGCGCCGCGTGTCAGCTTGTGAGTTACAAGACCCCACAGCCTGCGCAACTTTCCGTGGACCCTGCTGCCCCCGCACATTTCACACTCCCACCTCCCTCTGCGTGACACCTCCCAGCACGCACATGCATCATCGTGTCATTGACGCCTAATTGATACTTTTCTATTTATTGTCACCTTCCCTCTCTGTCAGCTGACTTGGTTCTCCGTGTCGCTTTGCATTTATGGACTCCCGGCTGCCTTGATCTCGGTAATTAGAGTTTATGTGCTAATTGGTGTAAATACAAAGATGGGAGTTGCAGGCGAACACTTCACACCGCAGCTATAAATTGTGGCTCTGATAAGTGTGGGTTGTAGTGCTGAGGGGATTGCAGAAGTGTCTCTAGGAAACTGATATTTCTGTCACCAGCACTCTTCCTTCTTTACACATTCAGAGCGCAGTGCAGCTTGAAAAAATATTTGGACAGCTTAAGACATCTTTGCATGGTCTGCCTTTGAAAGTCTCATTTACCGTTGGATGTCAAATGTCACGGTTCCTATTTCAAGACCAAGTTGTCAGCTCCATGAGTGTTTCCATTCTGGAGCAAATGAGGATGTATGGTTCTGTATTTCCATCAGATCTGCACTTCAGTCAAACAGGGTAATGTTTAATCAAACAGAAAATATATATTTAAAAATTCATAGTGTGCAATTACTGGTAGAAGACCGCATGCACTGTAATAACGGTTAACAGTTACTTTACAGCAGACTCCAGGCTCAGGGACCGTCATTATTTTGGATTAGAGCTGCAACAATTTGTCGATGAATCAATTAGTGGATTGAAAGCAAATTATTTGCCAGTGATTTGGGTTCATTGTTTCAGTCACTTGTCGAGCAAAAATATCAAACGCTTGCTTGTTCCGCGCATTAAACGGGGTTTTGTTTGTCATTACGCAGTATATGAAGACTCTCTGCGACTTAGACTGCTGGTTTGACATTTTATAGAGGAAACAACTAATCATGAAAATAATTGTCCTTATCGAATAAACTGCAGATTATCAGTTAGTCACAGCCCTAATTTGGACACCATGTAACATCAATTTATTGTAGCATCGTATAGAGGAAAAAAACTGAAAGAAAAGGTATCAAGAACTGGGTGAAGCTTTTGCGTTGAGGATATTTTAAGATTATCATAATCAGGAGTTATAACAGGGACCTAAAGATGACTGCAACCTAAAAATAATAATAATAATAATAATAATAATAATGTTTAATTCATTCATTTAAAAGAATGATAGCCCTGATAACAATACAATAGAAAGAACTTTAAAGGGGCTTTATATGGAGCTATGGCTAACAGTAGCTGGGTGGAAGAAGAAAATACCGGTGTGAGTTCAATCTGTCTAAATCAAAGCTACCGGTTCTTAATGTGTAGTGATTAGCTCTGTTGACAGGTAAAATAACAAAGCCAAAACATCAAACCCAGTGTGTGTGAGTCTTCCCATTACTATATAATATGTTTCTTAAGCCATCTGCTTCAGAATGCTCCATTTCCCTGAAATGGAAGACACATTTATGCAGATATCAAATAGCAAACTTCTGCCCTGATTAAAATCGCGCCTCGCCCGTGTGCTTTTCACATGCAAACACACAGATGCATGTTTCTTTCCCCCCCTTTTCATTTTCTACTTGCTTCTTTTTAAACTCTGTGTTGTCAGCAGATGTCCTTCTAACGGAGACAAAGAAAATGAGAGGGGGCTGGATATCATCAGCATAGAAATGAGCCTCCTCTCGATGCCCCTTCCAAGGCACAGCCACAGCGCCGCTCCAGCCACTGCACTACCTTTTCAACTTGCAAATGACAGTGTCACCAAATGCTATCCTTCCATCAATCAAGTCGAGGGGGTCATGAATATACAAAAGGCAAAGCGGAGACTGGCTGCCTCCCGCAGCTCTACTTGGCCCAATTATACAGGCTCAGCTTTCTCCTGTGAGCTTCCACTTTTTGTTTCAGTCTAAAGGGTACAGTCCTAGGAAGCCCCGGGCTTAATCAAGGTAGGTCACGCATACTGGACCTCTCAAGTGGACTGCAAATGCAAGTTAAATGTGGACACCAAATGTCATCTTTCTTTTACATCATTAGTGCTGGGGGGCAAAGACAGCAGGGGTCAGCTCCGCACCCCTTTCTCTGTGCACAGTCCGCCACATCCCATGTACAGAAGTCCTCCTCTTTACCCAAACACAAGACCAGAGCAGTAGGCCGTTGCAGCCCCCTCCACTCCTCTCTCTGCAGCAGCCTGCTTTGCCCCTTTCTTTACCCCAGCTGTCAGATCATAGTAGTGAATTAGCATTCTAACGGATACGCCTCAACCCAGGGATGAATTAGCACACAGGAGTAACTAATGACCTCCCTGCTGAAAGTGGACCTTATAATCCATGGCACAGCTGATCAATACCGCCGCTTCGGCTCAGCTTACACTCTCTTTTCACATTCAAGTTTCCCTGAAATCCTCAGAAAAGATATCAAAGACAGTTTTACACAAAATGAAAACGGATTATCACAGGAGTCACACGTGTTAATGTTCAATTTAAGAAGCGAGCTTGAAAACTCATCAATACACATGAACGGCGGCTGCCGAACACAAAGCACATTGGTCAATAACGTCTCATTGTTACGTATTCATTATGATGGAGAATGTAAACAAGACAAATCCATGTGTTAATGTAGGTAATGTTACCTGATAGCATCAATCACTGAATGCAGCGATTGTGCCGCTGCTCTGTGTTGACAAAGTGTTTGCGAGAGCTGACTAATCAATCATCTCATTAAAAATGATGATTCTAATTGGTTTTGATGAGTGTGGCACTGATGCAAAGGTTAAGACCATTTTGTTACTTTGAAAGCCGACTGGTTGAATGAATGCGTTGTAAATTTGTTGCGTAAAAAGCGTGACACTGATGGAGCGGGACTGGACTCTCTCACCGCGACACTTGTGAATGACTTATTTCTGAATACACTGACTGCATAGTCTCCATTCACACGGTTAGAACATGAAAAGAACTGGCTGTCATTTTTGTTAGTCGGAATTTAACACCTTCTGTAAACAAATTCACAGATAAAATATGTCCTGGAAATAGATGCGACAAGCTGCTCTGAACGAGCTTTGATCAGCTTTTTTGATGTGTTAATGTGTCAGCGGAGGCGCGGCAATCAAGCCACAATAAGTCTCAGAGGAGTGCGAGAAAGCAGAGGGTTAATGTGGGCCTACGGCTGAGAAAATAAATTACTCTAAATATGTAAGTGGACGTTGGAATGGGCCCTGTAAGAGCAGAGCGGGTTTGGGTAAACCAACAGTCTGTCTGCAGTAATTTATAGACAGCTATGATAAATACTATTTGTCCATGACAGTCACATGAAATAATAAACCATGGATGGCGATAAACATTACTAAATCCTGACACTATTGATTTATAATGTCTAACAGTGACATCAAACCAAACAACTGACAGAAACAATGCCAGGGCTTTAGGAGCAGTTTGTCAACTATTAATTCTGTCAAAGGGGGTTTCGCTCTGAGCCGAGAGAGCTTGTCTTGCAGTTGTCAATCCCCTCGCTGGAAACGACTGCAGCACGTCCGCAGGCATGGGCCCTAGGCACTGCTCCGTTAGCCCTAATTACCCCCATCCCTGCTTTGGCAACGACAAGACCAGCCTCTATTTAAAATGCATGTTAATTATGCAAATTATTAATTGGGCTGGTGCTTGAGGATTTGTGTTTATGCCCGGATTAGAGTTAATAACTGTATCAAGCTACGTTTTAAGCCTGACCTATGACAAGTAATGCTGAGGTGCTGAAAGGGATATTTTCCAATACATTACCCTCTCTTCTCTTCCAAGTCCATTCCCCATTACAGCAGGCTGAATAAATGACACACAGATTCTCCCACCTCGCAACAACAACCAGACAGTTTGGTTCTACACCGTGTGCTGTTGAACATCACGCAGCGCTGCCGCAACACAGCACTCTGTATAAGGATCTTGTGTATGCGCGGCAGTTTATATTTGCTGGTAACCAGTATGCAGCAGACCCCTAACATGAGCGCACACACGGACACAGTCGCATAAACAGTTGAAGGCCTTATTTCAGGGCAATCTAAGACTAGCTGTCAGGCTAATTGCACACACCTGTGACGGGGACCACACATGTTCTGTCACCACCTGCCATGGAGAACAACAACAGTCTGCGCTCTGGTCATCCAGTTAGCATCAAGTTCAAGCAGGTACCACACAGCCAGATGTCTTGATAGTTGTTTGTCGAGAATTCACGAGCTAATAACGCACATGCAGAAATTACTCTTGACTTAAAGCAGCTACAGGAAAAAAATGTTTTGTTGATTCTGGCGGCCCCTGTGGACAAAAAAGCACGAGCACCGCCACCTCATGTTGTCAGCATTTTTCGATATTGTTTTTTAAAAAGCACAACTATTTGTATGATGCATAACAATAAGGCAATGTGTTTTATTTGGGACTATGTAAACGTAATAATATAGTGTCAGGATAAGTTAGCCAACATGTAGCCTACATAACAGATTCATTTGCTAGTTATTAAATTGTTAATACTTCCTTCGCGCTGATGGTCTCATTTGCTTACGTACGTCATATAGATGGATCAGGGTTAAATTGAGACCGTTTCATAGTCAGCTAAAAACTCAGTGTAGTAGCTACATTTAAGGAAAAGTTGCAATCGTGCACCTCATTCCTCACACTCCTCATACTTATGCACACCACCATGTCCTGTATGTATATTTCTCAACAAATTGTGACTGTATGTTCATTATGGATTTGCCCCAGGTCCACAGAGCCCTCCACATCCTGTCAGAGCTCCCCAAACCTTTGGGAGCTCTTGGTTAAGCTTGAGTTTGTGTGCCGACAGTCATGCATGAACGAGGAGCTGCTACACAATACCCAAGAGGTATGGAAGGAATATCAACTGCCAAAACCTTGGCATTAGAGGACCAGATAAACACTTCATTTATCATCATGTTCTCTCTTTTTTTAAGGTTGTTTCATATTTTTGAAGGTCACAACATTGAACATCGATTTCAAAACAGCAAATGGTTGGTGAGTAAAAGACTAGCCTTTCCCCTAACCCCTTAATATGAAGAAAAGGGAAGTTCTGTAATGTTGTCATACGTATTAACATAAAAATAGCTGGTTGTGTTATGCCTAGAATGTACCCAAAGTCCACGTTTTTTACGACACTGTCTGTGTGCCGAAGCAAGCTAGCGAGCTAAAACAGCTAGCTCGCTAAACAAAATAAATCCCTTCATCTCATTTCCATCCGCTCTGTTTTAACAAACACTTTATTAAACAAAAACAGACTGCAGAGGGTGGCGGTCCCCGTGTCAGCCAGTCAGCACTCTTTCCACTTTCTGCCACGACTGAAATGGTTAAGGGCGCATTAAGCTGTTTTGCTCAATGGCCCTTGACCAATATAAAGAAGTACTGAGATAGCATGTTCTGATTTATGCCCTGTGAAGACATTATGAATGCATGCAAGCACATGCATGAACACCAACACACTCAGTTGCTGGAAAATAAGTAAATGTAAAAAAGATAGATAGATAGATAGATAGATAGATAGATAGATAGATAGATAGATAGATAGATAGAAGGAAAATATAATAAAACATCATCTGTGAAGGGGGGCTAAGCCAATAAACCATATAAAGGACAAAATCCGTAAAATTGCAAATAGACTTTCCAGTTATTTTCAGCAAAACCTTTTGTTTGTTGGATCTAAATTATAGCTTGATTAAAGCCTAACGGAGGGCTACAGTAAATCCTGTGTGAATGTTTGCTGCGGTTCCTCTAAAATGGGAAATATTGATCAGTATGATTTCCCTGGGTACTAGGGAGCTGTAGAGGAAGAGTGAGAGACATTATTTAAGGGACATGGAGCCTATGTTGAAAAAAAAAGAAAAAAAGAAAAAGTGACATTGCGGTCTGCGCCTTGAAACATGGTTTAGTCTGAGTGGCCTTTGATGGTAAGGCAAAAAGGTAGTTCATCATTGTCTGCATGGGAACTGGGGGGTGGTTGTCTTGTGTTGATTTTACATTATTAATTTGAGGCACACAAGGTCATTGGGGCCTCTATAGTCATGAGAACCAGTTGTTATCTTAACACAGCTGTCAGGCTGAATCTGCATTGACTGATTATGCCATTGATTGGTAACACAGAGAGGAGGGAGCCTTTTGGGTATTGCTCCGAATTGAGAGCATTTTCAATGCCATGATTTCATTTTAGGACCAAAGACTTCACCTCAAACAGGCCTTATTATTTGTGTTTTACAGTGTCTGTTGTGTTAACCAGCACAGCAGCTCCTAGAGTATTGTATAACCATGTCTCAGACGCCTTCAATCTGCTGTAAGCAAATCAAATGTGAATGTCAAATTGTTGCAAACATATGCTAATGCAAGAAAAACCTCATGTGTGAGGGGAAAGGGGGGGTAGAAACTAAATGGAAAATAAACATTACAAAAACTGTGAAATCTTAAACAAAGGGGGTTGAATCCTGAGCAGCTGGCATGGAATGAACTCTTCTGGAGAGGGAATGCCAGTTTCAGAGCGCCCCGAGCATCGATTTGGAGCCAAGGCAGTAAACAGCTTTTATCAGCAATAATGATGGCATAATCCCAGCTAAAGAGGAAAGTAGCATATGGTGCAAAGCTTACAACTGCAATCCCAACAAAGTAGGGGGGATTTTCATCACTTTGTCCACTTGAAAGACACTCTGCCAATTCATTTTTTTTTTTTTCCTCTACTTCCAAGGATCGTAATCTGTGCAGTAAAATTAACATTACTTGTGTAAAATAGAATTTTTTTTTTCTCATCCGTGGACTCTAGGCCAGCGTGATTTATGGGGAAATTCAGTTGCATATCTGCAAAATATTAAATTGTACTGCAAACAGTATAATGATATAGTACATAAAGGCTTTACAAGGTGACAACTATTGCCCTACAAGCTACCAGAGAGTCACCGTGCTTCTGCATTACAGTCCTGCATACACGAATGAATCATGGTTATAGAAAGAGAGCGGCGAATTAAAAATGAATTTCAAACAGTGCATTAAGCTGCCACCTACACTGAAGTCAAACAATCGCTGCTGCAATGTCTATATTTCATTTGTCAGTTTGGTCGTAGCCTCCTTCATTAAACCTATCAAGTTTTCCTTTTGATCAGACAGGCCAGAAGACAGCTCTTTTCCAGGAAGAGTGTAGCGCTGCCAAGTAGCACTCGAGACTGGCTTCAACCTCTGTCATTGATTTTCCTCCAAGCTGTGACCATTCATTGTTTGTGACATTCTCCTGTCGGCTCTTTAACACCCTTCAACCAAATCAATTTCATATTTTTGTCAATGCCTTGCAACTGGATGAGCCAGATGGGAAGGGACGTCACATGATTTAGGATGTCGATTTTCTGGCAACAGTTTTATCTGCAGTTTTTACAAGACTTAGAAAGCTGGCACGATGGGTTTATTTAAAGACATATAATGGAGGGGAGGCAAAATAAGCTTGTGTGCATTATTGTAGAGCTGAAACAATTAGTCATTGATCAATTAGAATTTTTTAAGCATAAATTATGTTTTAAGCTGAAAGGCGAAACATTAGCGAGCTCCAGCTGTAGACTTTTCTGATTTTCTTTGCCTTTTATCTTCATGATGTGAACATTTTTTGTAGTTTTTGACACTTTAATAAATAATTTATACCACACTATAATGCAGATGTAAGCACTAGGACCATTCAGGTGTCAACAACTAACACATAATTATAACAACTATATATTATTTACACTAGATTCTTCTTTTCACATCTGTCACTGTTTGGTTAAGTTCAGGAAACATAGTCTTGCTTAAAATAGACCTTTTCACATTATTTAACATGGGATATTTTCTCCCATGTGCAGTTCTTATCCTGAGTTGCTAAGCTACGACATGATGAAGACCTGATTGGTCTGATGCAATGTTGGTCGTGGTCCAGGCACAATACCAAAATGGTGACATCAGATGGATGGCAGTATTTGGACTGGTGGTTCAGAAAAATAGTTTTCAGTTTTCTCAGATTTTTGTGGCAAGTCAAGAAACTAATCGGCATTAATGCATAATAAAAAAAGATCCTTAGTTGTAGCACTAAGTAAACTGTTTCTAGCACACACAAGAAATAAGCTCTGTTGTAGTTATGTGAGATAAAATGATGTAAAAAAAAATATTATATATGAATGACGGAAATCTGTATTATTTTTTATTTTTTTCATAGTCTGAGCACTTTAAAGCAACAAAATGTAACTTCCTGTAGAAAAGCAGTTGACTGTTGAGTCTTATCCCCAAGTTGTCAAATACTGACGCTTTGGTTTGGCGTCTCACCCAAAGCGTCAGGATTGGACAAACTGAGACGCGACTTAAGTCTAAACCCGTCCAAGGAACATGTATTGGTCATCATTGTATTAACTGGCAATGAATAATAATCGTTAGTTGCAGCCCTTCTTACACATTTATTTTTTCAATATCTGTATTTATTCACTGTCCAACTCGAGAAGGCGCACTGCAGATCCACAGACAGTTTGACGGTGAAGCTCGACAACTGCATCAACTAGAAAACCTGAAGAAATGATCGATGGTGATGGTGATGTGGCCATTGATGCTGAATGTTTTTGTACCAAATTTTGTTGGTTTTCAAAATGTACTAAGCGGCAGTAATAGCCACGTACATGTCAAAACAGCAAACCGCCTCTTTCCTCAACTCTAACAAATGACTAAAATTATTCTTTGCCTCTTCATAAGCCCAGCAGACCATCTGGCTTTGCCCTCTATTATACTCTCAATATCACACACTAACAATGACAACAATAATAGCAGGAGTGACCTTGACTTCCCGTCT
Organism: Spondyliosoma cantharus; assembly: GCA_900302685.1. Lineage (NCBI taxonomy): Eukaryota > Metazoa > Chordata > Actinopteri > Spariformes > Sparidae > Spondyliosoma > Spondyliosoma cantharus. The sequence goes on along the minus strand of OMLP01013130.1, from coordinate 70,852 downwards.
GGACTCTAAGAATAATATTTGATAGCAATATTAAGTGCAACAATAATGAGATGAATATTCCCCATTTAGTGTAGACAGCTTTAGGACAAATTCTGAAGGGAGAGCTGCCTGCTGCAGCTACATGCTGGTCACTCTTAGTTGTCAAGGCTGATTTATTGCCTCCTAGCTGTTCAATTTCACATTTTGTCCTCGTCATATCCCCGACTCATGATCATTCTGCACTGACCCTTGTAGGGCAGGCAGGGAATATTGATAAAACAATTATCTGCTTGCCGTTCATTTGATTTTCCATTTCAATTACGGATTGGAGGAGGCAAAAAGAAAAGATTGCGGCATTGATTTTTATTTTTTTTTTTCTCCCTACCTTACAACAGGAAGGAGGCAGGCTTTGATGGGATGCTTTGGTGACATGGAATCGAGGACGGAGAAGTGTGCAGTAGCTCGAGGCGCTGTGCTTGTTTTTTGCTGTTGTTAACGGCTTTGCTTTATGGACCGTTTATGAATTAAGTATGATTTAGAATGGCCCGACTAATAGTATTTTAAAATGTAAAAAGACATACAGACTCTGCAGCCCACGTTTTATCTTATCCCAGACGCATGCATCCAATCTGACTGAAGGTTATCTGATTATTGATTTTGATGATTCAAACGTGATGAGCGCAATGGGCCGGGCTTTTCCTCCACGGGGGACTAGCATGTTCACACTGCTGCTGACCTGAGGTAAACACTGTATGTGCCTTGCACTCTGGAGGCCAGAGGACCCAAAGGTCATAGCAATTTGTCAGCGACACCATTCCACTCTCTCCCCCTTTCTGATGGTCTGCCACTGTCTATTTGTCACTCTTAAATGACAACACAGTTGCATCACACTTGTTTTTCCTGCAGCACTGACACAATGCTCCAGCACCTCTACATTGTGCAATATTGCACTGTGATGGAGAGCATAACGCGAGGACATTTTGAAGGCATAGATGGGACAATCGGCGCTGTAACAGATAAAAAAAAAAAAAAAATGGAAAATAGAGTAAGAGTTTCAATTGGGGGTAGAGTGAATGTTAAATGTGGAGATTCTTCAGAGCAAGCCATGTCAAATGAATCCATTACCACATAAAGTAAATAGATTCTTCTGTAAATGATTTGGAACATTGGTAATGGGTAAAGACCTAATGGGAATCCTGGTAAAATAGCCTTTGGGGAGCCTGGGAAAATCTGCCTCAGTGAAGTGGCCGGCTCTTGGCCAAAACCCTGTGTAGAGGGGAAGGGGAGGGGGCCGTAGACTTCACAGAGATGACAGAAAGCAAGAGAGGGAGAGGGAGAGAACGACAGGCAGAGAGGGGTAAGAGAGAGAGAGAGAGCAAACTCTCAAGGAATCTCCACCCATGGATGATGTTAAGTTCCACTGTTGAGCATAATCGCGAAAAAATGCTGAAGACTTGAAAGGGCTGATGATAATGCTATTGCTGTCCAGTGATCCAGCACGGTCACAGGCAGCAGCAGCAAGGCACAGTGCTGTACCACCTCCTATACTGCAGTCCGCTTCGGCGAACACGGCGGCTCCCAGGGGATTTCACATGGCTGACCTTAAATAAGTTTGGCTTTGATCAAAGTTTAGCACGATCGGTCTGCTTGATACAGATCAGGGGATCAGGGAGATGAGACCTGTGCTAGGAGGTCCTGGCAAAGACTCCATCCTAAAGCTCCACCGCACCCCTCCAACAACGGATTATGTCGGGCAATTAAGGTAATGAACTGGCTAACGTAACAACGCATAATGATCCTTTTTATCCTCGTTCTCTAAGGTGCCTCTTGTAGCTTCCCTGACACGTCTTTCGCTGTGTCTCTTAAAAAAAAACAAAAAAAAAAACAGCTTTGCTTCCTATTTGGTGTCCTGCTAGCGGATGTTCCCAATGCAGGAAATGATATCGCAGGTAAATCAAGAACAAAAGGGGAAAAAAAAACAAAAAAAACACAGCCAGGCACGTCTGTGAGTAAAACAGACAGAGTTCAGCAGGACAAGTGGAACAGTGGAGCTCTCGTTAGGCCAGATGAGCGTGCGCGGGCTCGGTCAAAGGAGTAGAGAGGTGAAAGAGTGTAAAAGCACCTGTGCGAACACGCCCACGCGCATTTTCCTGCACCGGTGTGCACACGAGCGAGCGTCCAGGCCTCGCGTCCGTCTGTGTGGCGGTGGAAGCCTGCATTCCAGTTCCCCCAATCAACCTCCCACCCCATCAGAGCACAACTTGTCTGCCTGCTCCCTTTTCATTTGAACACATTTTCTAGCCAAAAATTTCACTTCAATCTCACCTCATCTCTCCATACTACATTAACCCCTGGCAATTGCCTTCCAAATGACCCCATTAAGCTGTAATTGCCTCAGCAGGCCTGCTCCCTCGCTTGTAATTCTGTGCAGCGAACCCACCAGACGTTCCCCCGGCATTGTTTCATGTTCTGGCTCCCATCAGCCAGTTCAGACACTGACCCCCCCCCCTCTC
>OMLP01013130.1:33235-53476 GCA_900302685.1 Spondyliosoma cantharus | reverse complement strand
CACAAAAAAAAAAAAAAAAACAACCAAAAAAAAAAACAACAAATGTCCAAATCCTCCTCGTGAAGCACCGGCAACAAAAAAAATATCCAATGTGGAAACGTGTAAACAAATATATATATAAAAAAAAGGAAATCTTGCAGGTGTTGCCAACTATAAATGTGCAGAAATGATGCACGCGACAACTGACAGCATTAAAAAAGACACACAATCTGCGGCGTGAGGTGTCCAAATGTGACTATAAAAAATAGGAAATGTACAAAAAAAAAAAAAAAAAAGTTGGGAGATTTTCTGTTCAGGAGAGAAAATAATAATAAAAAAAAAAAAAAAAAAAGCAAGCACGAGAAGAAATTAATGAGGACACGGCGCTGTGTAAAAGGCGATGCGCAAAAAAATATCTTGCCCCTGCTGAAATTTATGAGCTCCAGCCTCTGCCTGTGTGTGTTTTATGTTGTTTGATGGCAGCGGTAGTGAGCGATTGACAGTGTGCCAATGCCACTCACTCAGTGCAGACGTGTCAGAGCAGGGAACAGGGGTAGGGGGAAAAAAAAATAAAAAAAAATACAAAAATACGAAATGAAAATGCACGCTCCGCCCTGCCAGAGGAGGGGTCTATATTCTTGTCACTTCTCGCCTGAACACCGAAAAACAAAATGTTAAGAGCTAGTACTTAGGATGGTGATTATAATGATGAAAGCGCGGCAGAGTCCCTCTCTCTCTCTCTTTCTCTCTCTCCCTCTCTCTCTCTCTCTCTCGCGGCGGCGGCAGCAGGGTATCCTCGTTTCCTCACGCGCGCACGTGCAGCTATGTGCATATTCTCTAGCAGTAATAAAGATTTAGTCCTGCAACAACGCAGGCAAATACATAATGAGAGTTTTTATACAGTTTGATGTAGAACTGCATAGTCCCTTGTAAGCCTTGAGCCAGGCAGGCAGTAGACATGTTTATATTATTGGAAAGTAAAGCTCCCTCGACCAATCCCAGGCCAGAGTGACGGAGACTGACGAGCCGCGGGTCCTATTACTGGCAGATGCATGATGCCGAGGGCCCACCCACTCCATCCCTCCATCTTCACACCGCTCGCACAAAAGGATGGGAACTTCTGATTGGTCGTTGCCACGAGTGACATCCATTGCACAAGCAGGCGGCGCTGCTCGGTGCTCCTCCGCAGTTGCTATGGCAGCAGACAAGTTGTTGAGCTGGATGCAAGGCAGCAGATATAGTGTGCACCTCTACGATAAGCATCCACAACACGGATTTATAAAGAAAAATAAAGGTGGACTCTTTGTTTTTATTTTTGGGGTGGTTTGGGGGCGTTTAGTGGGAACGCTGCAGGGGAGAGAGAGAGAGAGAGAGAGAGAGAGAGGTTTGATTTCCCTGCATTTTAGGAGGGAAAGACATCTTTCAGTGGAGGACAACAGCACAAGGCCTCCATACTGAACTTCTGGCTGTTGTTTGATAGACAGTGATGACGATGGATTCAATTTAAGTAAACACAAACAATATTTTCAGGACAATTCCGCGGCTTCATTGTTTGCTTGTGTAAATTATAGTCTCCAGGAGCCAGAATTACAACTGCGGACGCCGTTTCTCCCCAATCAGATAATCAACATCAATAACTGTAAGTATATCGGAGTTACCCAGGGAGAAGGTGGTCTGCGTTTTCCCCCGAAAATCTAGCTATGATGAGTATTATACTATAGAAACAAGCAAGACTTGGAACATTGGTGGAGTCTACCTTCTTGCCTGTGATTGGTTATGGAGATGTGATGTATATGAATGCCTCTGCTCACTGTGGTTCTCTCATCATTCTCATCTTTGTGCAACATGCTGACAAGTGAATTGTTCTTCCTTTAGGTGCATTGGAATGTTTTGTTTTTTTGTTTTTTTTTTGGAAAGACATTCTTGGCAAACGTCCTATTCACTTACCGCCTCTTTTACACTTGAAATATGGAAATCGCATTTCCTCATGATATTTTGTTCCCAAAGTCCAAACTGAGGAAGGTAAAAATGAAAGTTTTTAGGTTTCCAGCGCCCACTGCATCGACTGCATGTACAGACTGAGCTTAAACTTCAGAATATTGTGCCACTGAACAATTTTAAATGCTGGTGAAATCCACTGAGTCCAGGGTGTCTGTGTGCAGACGTTTTATCTGATTATTATTAGTGGGTTTTTCTGTGACTTTACTGTTGTAACTCTGTGTTGCTGTCATTCTTGGCACGGTCTCCATTGTAGAAGGGATCTGGGATCCCAGTGTGACAACCCTGTAAATGTCAAATCAAAATTAAAATTGTCAGCAGCACTTCTTTTCTACTTTTTCCCTTTTAATATCACTCCCACTTTTCTCTTTTTAACGTTTCACACTAATGAACCAAACAGAGATTGAAGTCCTGACAGACTCCTCGTGTTCCCAGGAACTTGATCTGTTGGAGGAAATAACCTCAGTCACCAGTCGCTCAGTGGGAGAACTCCATGTTTCAGAAGTCTTGTCGATTGCGGTATTTGTATTCAGCCTGTTGATCATTTTTGTGTGCGCACGTAACGTCTTTACCATGCATTGATGCGGTATCTTCACTGTTAGAGGCTGCACGCAAACTCCTGCACACTGTCTAACTTGCGGAAAATACATTTATTTGCGGTGTTTTGTGCTGGAGCTTCATCAGGGAAATGAGAGGCCATCTTAAACAGTGTGTGGCTGCAGGTCTGCAACCAATCACATTCCCCACATGAAATATAAAAACAGTAATAACAAACATCAATTTCCTATATGGCAGTAAATATCCTGAATAGTATACATAAATGTACACCGATAAATAAGTGAATTCATGTAAAATGGATGGTAAGGCCCCCAGACTGAACAGCTATTACAGAAAAATACCTTCCTAATATCACAGGTTACATTGGTAGTTGAAAGTGAAGGGATAAATACAATGTCTCACAAAATGTAAACATCAAGCACACCTTTAAAGGCACTATGCAGCGTTTGTACTGATCAACACTCACAGTGATGGTTGGGCATCACTGGCAGCCTATAACTTGGCGCCTTTGGGTCAGATTTGAAATCTGCTTGGCTGCTTTACAGCAAAATTTGCGTCAGCTAACATTTATTGTGAAATTAGTCAAAAACATCTGAAAGAAATACTTGCAACAGCACGGTGACGCTGGGATTAAGTGCAGCTGGAGCATCATCTTCGTGACACAAAGCTATGTAAATTTGATGAACACCGACTAAATCTCTGGCGTGGAAGCTCTTGGTCTTAATTATTCCAGGGTACAGTGTTTTGACAGTGACGTTATACACAGTTTTAGTTAACCCATATGTCGTTTTCTCTCAGTAACAGATGGACATAACCTCGAGATGTGAGACATGTGGCTGGTGTCCATCAAGTTCTAACAAACTATCATTTTTGACTCATTTTCAGAAACATGGTTTTTATTAACCCTAAAAGACCTGCTACAATTTATGGGGTGCCTGATTCTGCTGTATTTGGTTTATTTTTCCGACCGTATTCTGGCAGTCAGCATAAAGTGCCTCACATCAATTGATTCAGGAGAAACGTAGTTTTCATTCTGGCTTCAGTGAAGTCCCAATTTTACATTTAGTTTGTCTTAGAATTGATGAATTTACCAGAATTAAATAATAATAATAAAAAAAATGCAATCAGTTACTGTGAACTCACATAGAACCTCTGGAAGTTTAGTTTTTTTTATTTATTAAAGTGTTTTAGACTCAAGATTTTTTTGTCTACAACTGACCTTTCCTAAGCAAGTAACAGAGCCATTTATTATAAGATTATCCTCTGCCTTTTTCAGTGAAAAACAGGCGTAATCTTCAATTTAATTTACTGACAGTATAGATGTGTCCAATAAAGTCCAGAGAGTAAATAGAAAAAGGGGTTATTAAATCTTAATAATGAAGCAATAGGGACTTTTTTTTCCAGAGAAATATATTATACATTTGAACATAAACAACACAATTAAATAGTGAAAACCATCTTCGGAAACCATATACAACTATATAGATATGTCAATTGAAAATGTGCAACAAAACTCAAACGTTACAAAAGATCTTCAGAAATGACTACATGAGAGAGAAATGCATTACAGTGCAAATGATCGTCTGAAACTATATGCCAAATGAGACAGAAGTATACTGTGCAATACACAGAGCAAGTGATTCTTACAAACATAAGACTGAGAATACTTAGTTAATATTGTTACATATCCATTAATGCGTATCCTGGCCTGGTATTAGTCAGTGATCCTGTGAAATACTGTGTCCCCAGTACATAATAATAGATCATGATTCATCTTCATGAGTGGATTGATTAATCTTCAGAAACGGAAGCAACGTTTACTGACAGAAGTTCAACTGAGGTCATGATACAGTGAGTCAGTGCTTTGAAAAACCTTTCATTATCTTTCTAGGAAAGGTAAAACAAACAAAAAAAAAAAACACCTTCCTGCTTTTACCTGTCTGGTCTTAAGTTCTGAGTCACTGGATGAGGATGAGTCATAGATGTCCAAAAATAAATGAGGGATAGCATACAATAACTGTAGTGCATTTAGTTAAAACAGGGTATCATCAAAACAGGTTAATATTGATTCACAGAAATATTAACATAATGTTTCAGGAATAAGATGTTTCGTTTGTCATTAAAAGGCCACATGAGGACCTCACTGATGTTCGAGCCCCCTTGACTTTGCACGGCTGCGAATACGTGAGATAATGTACAGATTGTCTTTAGCGGCCTGTGTGGTTCGGCTCAGTCATTTGACCTTGAAGTATCGGAGCAACACACTCTTGAGTTTAGTGACTGGGAGTCCCAGGACTACTGCATTTATCATTGAAATACTGAGCTGTCAAGTCACACTACATACCTGTCAGGAAGGGCTCAAAGGTACAGCTCTGGCTCCTCTCCTCTGTTGCAGTGCATGATTCTTCATTGCATCGCATAGCGGGCCTATTCGCCGTTGTTTTCAGCCATATGTCAACATAATTCATTTCCGTATGTGACAGCTCCTTACAGTCAGACACTGTGACGCTACCAGTTCACAAAACCTTGTTTACATAGCCAAGAGGTTGTGCTAGCCACTGTTTTCTGTACACTTCATTTCTGAAATTACAGTGCTGTAATAATGCCCGGAAAATGGTGCAGGTCACTTCATTTGAAGACAAATAAATTACATGTAAGTTGACAAGTTGTTTCCACATGCACTGTGCATTAGGTTAAATAAAATGACAATATTTTTACAAACGAGCTAAGCGAGGCATGAGAATTAGCACCTATGAGTGCAGAGACAACACTTTGTCATCATGCTTCTCATTGTGACATCTGAAAAGACCCACAGGTGCTGTAGAAAGTGACTGTGTTGTCATATTTCATTTAGGCATCCTTCTGCAAAGCTGTAATTGCCTAATTAGCTTGTTAATTAGGAGATTAGCATTTACTGATAGAGTGGCTTGCTCTGTTGTGATGAGAGTAATACAGATTAAGTGAGAAGTTATGGGTGCATGATTTCACAATTTCGCCATCCACAAAGGGGTCACAAATCATTAAAAGATTTGTGAAATCGCTGCATTTTACATCTGAGGACGATGCCCGTCTTTTCTCCCGGCTGCCTTCCATCAGAATGCGCGCTGAAAGAACGCCGGAGCCCCGGTGAAGGCAGCCTGTCACACGGCAGCGACATAGCTCCTGGTTTGAGTGTCGCCTGTGTGATGCCCTGTTGCTCGGGGAGATGGGAGGAAATGGCTGAGCAGACGGTGCCAGAGACATTACTAACCCAATTATGAACAGTTTTTCATTCGGTTTGGATGCTATATTCTTATTTATGTCCTGGTATTTGTCGCTGGTATGCGTGCGCTTTGTCTTCATTACGGTCGCTCATGTGAAAGCAGAGAGAGATAGCGTGAGCGTTTTGTTAGATCTGGTTTCTTTTAGTAAACTGGTGTCCAATGATTGGTGCCTTGAATTCAGATGTGTGTTTCAGAGACAATATTCGAAGTTCAAAGTATCAGGAATTGTGTATTGAAGACAGTGGTGGAAGTTTCAGGTCTTAACTGAAGAAAAAGTAGCAGTACCACTACAAATTACGAGCATACAGTAGTTTGATTAGCAATCCTACATTTTTCAGAGGTCCAATACTGTGTGTAAGAATTTAGTTTAAAACATTCAAAACAAAACAAAAAACTGTTTAATGTCATGTCAAATAAAAGTATTGTATCACAGATATATCTACTGGAGTTTAGCATGTTAATCTGCTAGCCTCAGCCCGTCCTGTGTCGTAACACCACTCAGTACCTCATGGGGGGGGTTTGGCTCCTGGCACCACGGGGCTGATCCTAACTGATGCGCGACCTCCCTATCACTCCTCTAATGCTTCCCTTCCCTCCCCTCCCCAGTCCCCGGACCCAATGTTTCTTCTTCGTCCTTGGATTCAGCATCCTGGTTGGAGCGCCTGTAAATCACCTCGGTACAGTGATCCCTGTTGTCAAGTTGGCCTCCGTTGGTCTCAGAGGCTGTGCTCGGTTCCGCGTACGCTGGGAGGCTGCTCAGCCTGGCTATGGTCGCGATGCCCGTTCGAGCGCTACCCCCCGCAAGCATTCACCGGCAATCCCCCGGTGTTCTGAGCTCTCAGTCCAGGCAGAGTCAGCTGCATGACTAAATCAAGGACATGACATTAAATCTGGACACCGTGTTGAAGACTGTTCACTATCCATTTATATGAAAAGCTGCTCAGTGGCGTTTTGAAAGCAAAAAAGCTCAACTTACTAGGAATCGAAATACCCGAATGTTCTGTGTGGTGCAGCCAATAAAGTGTGAGCAACAGAGACTTCTGCTGGCCGAGCCAGCTAACTTCCAGATTTGCGCCAGGCTAGCTTGAATGGGAATAAAATATTTTAATCGTAAGTTTTTTCTAGATTTTGTTTTGACCAAATGGCTCAAATTCTGACAGTGAAACGAATCACTTTGCAGTGGTTGTGATGCCCAAAAAATGATATAGCCACCATTTTACAGACACTACTTTCACAATGCAAGTTTCTGGAAAAAATAATTTTTGGGCCACAGTGTACCTGACGATGTAACTATACAATTTGGCCACTGAGAAAACTGGGGTATAAGACTGGCAGTCTTCCTGGGGGCTTGAGATAAATGGACTAACTAGCTAACGGTACATACTGTTAGAAGCAGTTAGAGCAGGGGTACTCAAACACAAATCTTAAAGGGCCACAAAGATTTTTTTCAATGACTCAAAGGTCCATGTATTGAGGTCGGTCAGGCTACATGCAATAATACTGTAATATTCAAAACAAAATGTCCTTTTCATTCAAAAGGACAACAAAAATACGAACTAAAATAAAATGTCATTTCCATTTTGACATAAATTAAAATACATAGTTGAATATTTCCTCTTTTTGTTTGCATTCAAACATTGTGTCCATCATGCATTATTTTATTATTTCTGCATCTGAGAATGGCTTCTTATGCTTACCCAAAATCCACACCACTTTAAGTGTTGCTTTCTGTTGTTGTGTCATAGATGTGACAAAAATCCTGCTTGTAGGTTGATATGATGATTTCAGTGCATTTATTTTTGTTGTTCTTACCTCTGAATTTTGAGGAAATGTCTCTTCAAAATTCCTATGCTTCGTCTCATAATGCCGTTTCAAATTGGAAACCTTCATCACAGCTATAGTCTCCTGGCATATTAAGCACATGAGTCTTGTGCTGGTTGGAGGGAGAATGAATGCAAATTTTTCAGTCCATTCTTCTTTGAATTGACGATTTTCACTGTCCAGTGAACTTGGAACTTGGAACACGCAATTTTCGTGCAATTTAGGCTCCTACAGCCGTCAAAATGTCAAAACCAAAAACCAAAAAAAAAATGGTAATTACCTACTAGATGTTTGAGATTCTTCACCTGCTTGCTGCTAAACATAGATGTCTTCTGCTGCTATGAAAGGGTTTGATGAGACTACTGAAACTGCACATTACAGCAAATGTGCTATAAAACTAATATGCCATGAACAACTGAAAACAGACATTGCATTACCCTTATAGTGTATATAACAATATACTGAATAAGCAGTAGTCAGAGCCCCTTTGATGTCACTCGTTGGTTTGTGGACTATGGTTTTGAAGCCTTGAAATGGGCATTATGACCATCGCCATGTTGTTTTTTTGGACCATATTTGGATGAGAGGGTTGAGCGTTGAAGGATGCGTATTGCTTTGGTTCTTTTGAGATTGGATATGACTGGCAACCCAAGGATGTGTCATGGTAGCCATATTGCTGTATTGAAGAAGACTTGAAGCTAGCGACTGAGACCATTAACTTGTTATAGGAAACTGTTTACTGATGTAATAAATGCAGGTCATCAGGGTCACCTCTTTATAAGCTTCCATACAGTCATACTTCCTTTTGGCAACAACTGGAGATTGTTGCTGACCATTGGAAATAATGTTAATTGCACTTTCACACTGGCCCTATGTTTCAGCCCTGGGATCCCCATCCACTTATCTCGCTGCATATTATATTCTGACAATTTGAAAATACAGGACACAACGGCAGTGTCACATAAAACATCTGACATTCTCAGAGTTCGAAGACGGAGACAGGCAAGTAACTAGAGTAAGCATAAACTACAGTTTTTTTCCCCATATTCTCTTTTTTCTTCCCCATTTTTCCTTCCCCTCCAGCTGTTCGTATCCTTCACCCCTTTTCAGCACCAGCCGACTCAAAAAAAAGGCTCTGTCAAATGCAGTGGGATGATCAGTGAGTGTGGTGAATTCCCTCATCTCCACCAGACCATCACCACCTCCTGAGCCTCCCAGAGCGATGCGGACAGATACCTCTCACTTTGAGCGCACGGACATCTGTCATTATTTGGTCTCAAGTACACACTTACCCGTACGGCTGGAAGAGAGCGATTGATTTCAGTGAGTGTGAGGGGGACGGGGAGGGAAAGCACTGGGTAGAGAGAATGTGAGAAAATGGTGTGCACTGAGACTGGGGAGAGAAAAGCAAACAGTGTGTTGTAGAGAGTTAATGGTGAGAGAAGTTGAGGAGGAAATGTCAAAAGTAACTTGAGCGAATTGCAAAAGTGATGGGGGGGAAAATGTTCAATATTGAAAAGAGGGAAACATGCCTTCCAGCTTAGTGCACACGCTTTCAGTACAAATATCTTATACAGTTCTTTTTTATTGGATGCGGGCTCTCTTTAGTGTACTCCCAAGGTGTTTCTGTTAGATATGTGTCTCAATTAGGATGCCTGGGCACTTAATCTGCCTCACACACATTCACAAGCCTGTTTCTGTTGATCTCTTGCTCGATAGCTGTCAAATGCTATCGAATACATGGGCAGTCGGGGGAATTGAACTAGTGCAGAGAAAACTCCATTCTCACGGAAACAATTAGAAAAAGGTTCAAAATGTAATTTTATTGTCATTTCGAAACACCAGCATGGTAGAATGAAATATAAGGTGTCATCCCTTTAGGCTACACATGAAGGTGGAGTGTTGATGATGAGTTCAGGAGTCTCACAGCCTGAGGAGTGAAGCTGCTCTGTAGTCTGGTGGTACCGCAGTGGATACTTCTGTATCTTGTGGCAGACGGCAGCAGGGTGAACAGACTGTGGGCTGGGGCGAGTGTTGTCTTTTACCCTTTGGGTTCCGTGCAGACACCTCACTTGACCGATATCAACAGACAAATGCACTCTAATGTGTCTAATTCAGTTCCTTTTCAAGTACACACTTGCAAGTCACCAGTGTGAGGAACAGAACTTGTTCCAAGTTGAAGAAGAGGTTCTCCAAACACTGATGATTCAGAGGTTTCCTCAGCTCCTTGTCCCATAGCTGTGAATCACACCTTTCCACAATCATTTATTTAAATGACTTTACTCAGAAACTGGGGAGATAAAAAAGCTTGAAGATACTGTGAGACTCTTCCTGCATATTTTTGGCTTGCTCATTGTGAAGTAGAACAGCTATTGTTCAGGGTTTTGCTGTTCAAAAAGTGTTTGTAAGGCTGCATGGATTTTGCTGTACACCTTACAACAGCTTATGCTTGTTTTTAACTTGCGTTTGGTAGACGTGGCAGACTGACTGTATTGGTTGGAAGATGCATAACCCCATTTACTAAGACACAGGTAGCATCGGATCCTGGGAGAAATGTTCAGGGTATATTGAAGTCCTGGGACACCAAGTCAACATTCATATGTTAGCTGTGTCATCAGATCAGTGGTATAAATACGTTACGCATATAAAAATACAGATTTACTGTTTACTTTTGTAACTAATACAATTTACTAGTTATTTCTTCTCATGAGGGCTCAAAACATGGTGTTGTGTTCAACCGCAATGTTTAACGCATAATGCATAATGCAGGACACTCATCAGTTAGCTCTTTTTCTAGTTCTTCCAAGTTGGCTTGGCGTGTCAGGCTCCTTAATCTTGCGGTCTGGGAATTGTGGGGATCACGCAATTTCACACCACCTGCAAGAAGAAACTTATTGGTGTAATCCGGATTAGTGTTCATACAGCTACAAGCTGCCATTTCTCATTAGAATTCATTGTGTCATGCAGGATGCCACAAACAAAAAAAAAGAAAAAAAAAAGTTAGAACAAGTGTGCCATCCAAATAACGTGATTTAAATATTATTTCCTTGCTCTCGACCAAGGTGTGCTGTTTTAAAATGCTGAAAATGTCCATGGATAAGCCATTTTGTGACAATGTATTTTTTGGCTTCCTGGCGGCACTGTCAATTTTGATGTTTTGTAAATAAGGAATCTGTTCTACACTGAGGCTGAAGATCGCTCTAAATTAAATCTGCAACCGAAAATTGCTTGCAGGTCTCTGCAAAGGTTTTACTGGCATTACTTTTAAACCTTCAGCTTGAGAAGAAATTATAATACAAAGACACACCTACCTCCCAATCTTCATCATGACACAAATCAAATGGGTGTTTCTCAGTGTCTGTGTGGTACATGTCTCAATGTTTGCCCAACCTAGACGCAAACACACGCAAACCACCCTGCCTTCGTGATGTCACTTGTCACTGTGCTCACTCAAGCCCTCTGCTCAGTTTTGCTGCTGAAAATATATGAAACAGGTCCTAAGTCCTAAGTAACGCTTCTTAATTTTACTTCACTTAGTGTGAGACCTGCCTGATGTGCTTTTAGTTAAGCTGAACTCTATTTGTACAAAATATATATAAGAAAAATGTTAAAATATTGTGCAGGGGGGGTTACGAGGCCAAAATGAGGCCTTATGAGGATGCCTCCCCTGTATAAATATCAGTTTTCACACTTCATACATCTCAACACCCATTACTGACTAATTGTCATAAACAGTCATGAAATCTTTTTGAATAACCTTTGATGCTCCTTGTTGAATAGCTCTGAATTTTTAGAGAATCATATTTCATCTCAGGAATGTTCATCTGAAGTAAGTTATAATCACAACTTCCTGTTCAGCTGGCTTACAGCGCCTTACTTCTCCTTCAGTTGTTGTTTGTCCTCCCTCCACAGACTCAGGAGAGGTCAAGGGTTAGCAGCGTTGGGTCAGGACATGGCCACTGTATTTATGGCCTCCCTACGGTCCCTGCTTTAATATGTCATCACAAACGAGGCAGGATTGAGTGTCTGATGACAAGGGGCATTTTTCATTGCTCCCTCCACTTCCCCTCCTTCTCACTGTTCAAGGTCCAGACACTCTTTTTCTGGCCTTTGAAGGAATCTATCAAGGGCACACAGGTGCTCCCAGCAGACACTTTTTTGGAGCAGGGGACATTTTAAAGGGCAAACCGAGGAAAATAGGTGGATAACATGGGTGACAAAGTAAGAGATGATCAATCTTTCATCAGCGTCAGGACTGACTTTTCATTAATGGAGTCCTGTGGAGTTTCAGCTTGTAATTACTAGACTAAGAGTCCCTGTGGAATATTAATTATACAAACCCAGAGCACGCCGCAGATCTGTTTCTTAACGTGCCTATGTATGATAGGTATGCACATGTCACCTGTTCAGCTGTACTGTTTTTCAGCGTTTGAGGCGGTGTTCAAAAAGACCTCTTAATCCTCCCTCTATCCTTCCACAATGATGTCATTCTTTATCGGTTCACCCCTCTTCAAGCCTTCATTCAGATCTGGTTTGTTCTGTAAGGCAGTCACATTTGATAAAAATAAAGCCTCAACCGTCTTTACCCTCAAGCAGTCATTCTGATGGCCGCGCTTCAATAAGTCAGAATGATATCTGTTCAGCTTTCAAATGACATTTTCAGCCCCTGGCTATTTGTTTGATAAGACAGGGGGACGCTCCCCCATATATCAGCTATATGCATTCAGCCACCTCCGGGTCTTTGTTCCCCTCTTCAGCCTTGCACTGAGGTTGCCGCACTATCGGCCCTACAAGACTTAGATGTTAAGAGGTCCATAAATTAAGCCAACGTATCCTTTTTCACAAAGTCTACAGTATCTGAACCAGTCATCGCAGAGCACATCCTATATACTCGTGCTTCAACTATGTGCCATCATGTCTCTGTTCATTATAAAGCCCTTGATAGCAAGATCACCGCAATATACTGTGGATTGAATGCATTTATGTACACATTCGTTTTCCGTGGCTGTGAGTGTGTGTTTGATTGGTAGTTAAAGAAAACGTACCTCACTTACAAAAGAGAGTGTTTGTGGTCTTCCTCTGCTCTGTGATGTAATAACACAGACTTTAAAATTGAGTCGTGTAAGTTTATCATATTAACCTTATTTTTGTCACGTTAGCAGGTGCTCAGGACTCCTGCCTAAGTAGCCACTGCCACTCCTGCTCAGTTCACTGTTATCATATTCAGTTTCAACAGGGCTGCTCAAAATATGGTCCTCTGATTTTACACCTCTCTTGGAGCCACGTTTGTAGTGTTTTTGAACGCTTCATGTTATTTCCCCTCACTATCATCGCAGTTTGAGTATAGCTCGTAACTCAGCATGGATGATGTGTGCACCCCGATGTGTAGGCTGAAGCAAAAATGTTGCGGGAAACGCAATACTTATTTGAAATTACTTTTCAGTTTACGTGGTTTATTTTGAGAATCTGCAATATTTTGATGATATTATATGTTTTAAATAAACTTATTCTCAAATAATATTTATGGGATTCCTCTGCTGACCACTAGAGGGAGTTCACATACACCAGTTTGAGAATAATGGCGGCAATTTCACAAAGTAAAGTTTGAGAAATGTACTTTACTTTTACTAAATGTACTTTTATTTTATTGTTTGGTGTACTTACATTATCCCACATGTTTCCGACAATTTTCAAACCCAGAGAAGTTTACCCAAAGTAATGGTTTTCGTCGCTACTTCCAGGTTAGGGAAGTCAGCGGACGGGACTAAGGTTAACGTAAAAGCTCCCTCAGATAGATAGATTTTCATCGGCAATGGTGTTTGTTTGATGGTGTATTAACCACCAGCACAGTGAGTTTATTTGCCTCACTCATGCAGTTTTTATTAGCCGCAAACAGCCAGATTACTTTTCTACAGTAGTCATGAGCTACGTTAGCAAGCAACAGCACACAAGGAGAGAGTGTGTCTGTGTGGTTAAATTCAAGGCAAATCTCACTAGAGACTGCCATTCTCTCTCTTCTCCTCCAGGCCCCAGTCAGCAGTCAACATTACAGTAATGTGGCATAAACAGCGACAACGGAGGTCTCATCAGCAGATCACTGCAGCAGTCAGGCTAATAAACAGAAGTAAAGATAAATACATTTTTTAAGCCCAAACGTTAAAAAGTAATCTCTGAGCTCTCCTCCCGTCGGTAAATGGTTCCAGATCAGAGCACAGTCCATTGGGATTGTTTATTCCTCCGGTTCTGGTTTAAGCCCACAGCACTTCAGCCGGCTGTTAGAAGCTGAGCAGCGACTCCTTCTTCAAAACACTGCAGATATCTTATATCTTTTTTGACAGGGAGCCCCATAGAGGCCATTGCTTAACCTTGTTTACTTATTGAAGTTTTTGATAATTATTTTATCTGTGCAAGGAGATAGGGCTTTCTCACTTGTGATATCTGCTTGTGTCAAAAGACTTGCAGCTTGTGAAATGGTTCAAAAATCGGCCGCTGTGCAGTGGATGGAGAATTTTTCAGAGCGGCGGGATGGAAGAATCTTTGGGGATAAAGGACTTAGGTGGGGTGTTTTGGACATCTGGTGCCTTTCTGTGTTTTCACTCAGCAGCCACACTGAAGTTGCCGGGGTTCGGTGCATAACTCAAAAGCGTTCAGTGATGAGTTGCTTTTGGCTGAAGGAGACCTTGCTGTTTTACTCTCAGGTGGTTTTAGGATTAAACTCGCTGCCATCTGGTTAAAATCACTTGTGTTTGTGAATGCACATGCACATGCTCATGCACACATGGTTATATATAGGAAATTAAGCCTTGTGTGACCCGGGATAAGAGTTATGGAATCAGTGTGTGATCTCAAGACAAGTTATAGCTTTGAAATGGCTTAAGGTCAGGACAGGGAGGTCATTGATCTGTGGTGGCAGCCCAGTGGTCGACCAGCTCTCCAAGAAAGTGTGCAGACACATGACACATACAGGGTCTCTCCGCTTCCCCATCCCCCTCCCTTCATGCCTTTTTCTGATTAGTGACAGTAAAAATTGACTTTCTGTCTGGTCACAGAATGATCCGGGCACATTCATTGCATTAGGTTTTACATCACAGTGAAGCTGGGTAGATTTAGCATTCAAACTTCTCTCCTGCACTCCTTGAGTCATGATTTCTGTCCTTATAAACAAAGGTAGGAGTGGAGGCTGCTGCACAATATTCAGGCCTGATGCATAGTAACAGCTGGCTTACTGGATTTTATTTATTATTGCTGAAAAAAATGCTTGATATACCTCATAAATACATCATTGCATCAGCCATGACTGTTTATATTGGCTTCTTGAAAGAAGTGAGTAAAGAAGAGCTGTTTATTCCAATATGAAAATTGTATTCCCTGGAGTGAAAGAATGCATTCTGACCTGATAGTAATAGGCTCTATGTTTTGTTCTTTTTAAATCAAAAGACCTACTTGTATTGACAAAAGCCTTTGCCACTGTAGCAGTCGTAGAAGTAATATTTTAATGTGTCTATTTAAACTGCAGATGTCATTTCAGTCATTGCATAATGTCGAGATTTCTATTGTTGGTCACCTGACTAAAGTAGCACCGTTCAACTATTAGGTCCTTGTTCTTACCCGACCTTATCACAAGATAGTATTTCTGAAGTGACTCTAGCACTCTTAGCTGATCACAATTCAAAACTCAAAGTGTATGTAAATGACCTAATTATAAAGCAATGAATCAAATGTTATTATATAAATAAATAAAATTGATATGATTATAGGTATGGTCACACTTGGCAGGTTTGTTGCTGATGGCTTTGGAGATGAGACACATTTAATATTAATACATTTTGATGGACAGCAAACACTACTCTGTGCAGCAGCAGGGCATGGCTTCAGTAGACTGAGACTGGGGTCACATGTGATCCCTCTCTCATGATCTCATGGGCAAGCAGACCTAAACAAAATGGATGTTAGCATGCTGCTTCAACTTGCTTAAGTAACGCGTGGCAGTGAGAAAAAAAATGAAAGTAGAAGGTTAAACGAGTCTGGCAACAACTTGCTTTAGTGAGAAAAAAACTAAAGCAGAACTTTAAATGAGTCTAGGAGATTTATCAGCGGGACATGAAGGTGAGATTTTACATTTCTGTCAACAGCAGCTAACATTAGCATCAAGTGCTACAATGTTTACATTGCTTGGCAGCTCTGTCAGCTACTCGGGGAAGTTTTTTTTCATTGGTTGCTGTGGTTCAGCTTGGAAAGCCTGTGCCATACACTGATCAAAACAAATGGCCTTCAAATAAAGATCAAGCAGAGAGGCAGATACTCAAGGCAGAGATGAAGGGAGGGTTGTGATTTTAAATAGTAAATGCCAAACATGTTCAGGGTGGCCCTGAGGAGTTTGAGAGCAGTTGAGGAAGTTTAAGACCGGATCTGTTAACCTCTGACGTTACCAGATAAACTAGACCAAACAACTGTTTTAAACAGGCACTGCACTAGTATGCTAAAACTGAAAACAGAGGGCTGTACTAGTTGTTGAAAGATCAAGACTCTCATGTGGAAATGTTTGATTTACATTGAAACCGCTGTCATACTGTTTCTGAAGTTGCCTCATTTAGAATTTGAGTTATGAGATAATCACACAAGGGCGAAAAACTGCATTCTCTACATATATTTTCTTCAGTTATTTAATTAAAAACTGATAACAGATACTTTATATAGATGCACATCACAGGCACACCTAATATATATAATATATGCACATATAATGCCTTTACATGATACAGTGCATTAGCATAGCACTTAACACTGATGATATTTGTCTGCCGTTTCAAGCAGGTGTTACTGCATAGTGTGTTTTTATTGTAGCAGAGCAGGTCTGATCGTAGTTTTAATGCTGTGAAAATGACTGTGAAGTGCCAAGCATGTTAGCACCCCACCCTAGTACTAAAGCTCAAATGTGTAATATCCTTCATTTTTCCCATTAATGTAAAGCACAGGGCTAAGGGAGCTTCGATGTGCTTCCGTCAGGCAGGATTTGTGCGGCCGAGTGATTACAATGTGATTATAACCAGGGTTGTTGGGTGCCGCTGCGTGGCGGCAGCACACTGACCTGCGCTGTACCGCCGAGATGATGTGTCTCAGGAGCATCGGGGGTGAGCAAGCCATTAAAGTCCTGCTCAGATTTACACCCTAGGTAAAACCAAACAGCAGGTCAGAGCTGAGCGTGCTTTTGGACAAGCAAAGACACACACACACACAGCAGCATACCTGTTTCAGCATCCCTGCTTTCAGTGGCCATGTTTTACAGACGAGTAAAGGTCAGAGTCTGAAACTGTAGAGGCAGGAGTATAGGGATTGTTGATGGTGGAGAGCAAGGTGTAGACAGCAGTTTACCTCTTCATCTCCCTTGTCCTCACCCCGTTGTGCATCACCGAGTATATCGGTAAAGGGAGCGGGATGCTGATTCATGCTGGCAGAAATGGACCAGGCAAAAGGCAGCGAGAGACAGAAAGAGAGGAGGCCCTAAAATGGCTCTGAATGTGTGAAGAAGTACCCTGCCAATACCGGCCATAAAACTTAAGCGACAGCAGGCACAAACCCATGAATCAGATTGTGACAGGATTGTAGAGTTCAGTATGGCAGGGACAGGTTCCAATCAAACCAATGCCTAACCTTCAGCATTGTCGGTGACTGGCATAACAAATCTATGGAGCAGGAGGTGTTGCGATGGAATGAATAATTGTTTGCCGGTACAGAAGTTTTTTCGTAAAACCAGCTTTAAATTGTAAAGCTTTTGTTTGAATGACAGTAACTCAGATGGATTTTATTGAAGTCTTTCCCGCAGAATATAAAGTAATTATGTCTCTGTCTTGCCAGATGGTTGTCAAAACACCCCCAAAAAAATGCCTGTAAATGGGATAGCAATCATCTTGCTTTATTCGTTCTTACTGTAGGTAAAGTTTAGTTTAAAAGCTACACTATTGGAGACAGGCTGGAGGCTCTTGTGCATGAAATGGCTGAGCAGCTATCAATTTTAGATCCAATATCACAGAGTTTTCATTGTCTCTATGTCTGACTCTATAGCCTGTCTCCTATTGAAAGAACCACCTCAGGTAATGTGATGACGGAGTGCATATAGATAAATGTTGATGGAGCACCCAGTGGGAGTGTGATAGTGAGGTGTTTCCAACAGCTTGCCTTTCTCATCTAAATCTTCTGAAACCTCCTACAAGCCCACAGGGAGACGGGAATATACACGGTGCCAGATGAAGACAATGGAGAATGGTCAGAAGAGTTTCATCTCAGCAATCTTTGGCATATACATCATCTAAATCATGAAGTTGCTGGCTCCGACGGGTACTGTTGGGCTTTATTGTCAGAAGCTTACAATGCTTTGTGGGATCCTCACACATCTGTTTCAACATGTTCTGGATGAAAATAATTTACACACATATTTAAACCTGTATTGATAGAAAATATTCAATAATTAAAGTTTACATATAGATCCTGTCATTGATTCAAATTATTCTTTGAAAAGTGAAAGGTTACTAATAGAGCCCAAATTACAGACTTACAACTCAGGTTTCAGCATTCATTTCATTGATGAAAAATTTGACAAGAACCTTTAGTCAGTGATTTTTTTTTCACGTGCAAGAGCTAAAAATGGATCTTTGATAACAAAAACTATGACAAAATATATGTTTTGTTTTCACCGACGGGACTGGACGGGACAGAAATGTTAGTGGTGGGCAAGGGGAGATTCATATTTTCCCACAGTTGTGCATCTAGCTGTCAATCAAAATATAACTAATACAGCCCTGTCATTGATTGACGTGAAGATTCCCAGATTCCCAAGTGATGCCGTCCCAACACAACAGTGAGTTAGTGACAGCAACATGATGGCTTTCGGTCGGTAAAAAAGCGTTACTGGGCACTGTCAGCTGTGGCAAATTCACTAGTAAATCACCACAGCTGCCTCTTCTTGTTTTTGCTTTTTCCAGGAAGGATCCAGCCTGGTGGCAGGCCTTATAGCACACTGAAAACGAGGCTATAGGGAACCAATCTATGGTATCGTATCTCTACAGCTACAACACTATGCATCAGTATTTACTTCATATTAATGAGTTAAGACAATAAAGGTGCCTATTTCCAGCTTTATCAGCGGCAGTGGAATTCCCTTTTTGCTCTATCGTGATGAAAAGTTCACTTGAAAACATGAAAATGAATCACTCTATGTTCAAACAGCCATCTGGATGTGTGTCATTTATTTCTTTAAAGTTGATTTGAAGTAACATGAAGAATCTTCCTTTATCTTGATCCCAGTGGAAGAGCGTTGCCGACAGCCCTTTAAGGCGGACGCAGCGATGCAGGATAAACCCTCTGTGATCTGACCTGGCTTTGTGAACAGCCTCCCAGCACAGCCCTGGACTGGATGAACAGGAGCTTCGGTCGCGAGAGGAACAAGCGAGAGGGAATATGAACTGTCGATTCTGAAACAGCGTGGCTCTATGTAATGATGTTGTTTAGTATACTGGAACTACATTTGCAGACTCACATAGAAGTCTCAGTAAAGCAGTATGAACGGCGCATAATGTGCAAGCTTTTAATATGAATTCAAGATGTAGCTTCCAGCAGCTTTGATGTATGTAATCACTGCAGTTGTTTGTTGCTGAGTCTCAGTCTGAGAGGAGCTGATTGGATGTGGCTGATATCAAGTTCAGACAAATAGACAGTTGTACAAATCACAACCCTCCCTTCATCTCTGCTTTGAGTCTCGGCCCCTCTGCTTGATCTTTATTTGTTTTGATCAGTGTGTGGCACAGGCAGACTCCCCGCTGTTAATTCACGCGTCTGCCTATATGACCTCAATGTCTAGGCTACTCATTCTTTTACTTTGAAAAGGAAAATAAGAATTGTCTCCTGCTCTGGCTTGCTGAGCGTAGCATTGGTGCAGTTAATGAGCAAAATCCGCAGCAGGAGTAAGTTACAACTTGCTCGCCCAGATTAGAAATCTATAAACGATACCTCAAGAAGCAGCGAGACTTCCTGTTTTTCCTGACACCGAAGCTAGCCTTACCCTTGAAAAGTGCACTGGAGGAACGAAGCAATTTATTCACAAAGTTGTTCTTTTCTCTCTCCCTCCGAACCCTGCCTCTGTTGACTTAGACATTACCTTGAATTGCTAACATTGTGTGTTAATATAGCGTATAATGTGACACTAAATATGCAGATCTGTACAGCACAACACCTGATTTCACATCTGAGTGTCAAAGTGCCATCTGTGGGGTCACCTGTTGGCCCCGGTCTGATGTCACGGCGAGCGCCGGACAGAAACATGCGAGAGGAGGGTGAGGTAATGAGAGCGAGAGAAAGAGAAAGGAGAGGGAGGGAGGTCAAAACACTCACCCCTGATGTGTGTTCGGTTACAAAGAGGGGGTTCAACTTTTTAAACCACATCTAATAATGGACAGACAGAAAGTGAAAGTACAAACATGTGCGGAGTTCTTCAGAGATAAATGGGTGGCTTGATAGAGACGAGAGGAGTGGCAATCATCAGCTTGAATCTATACTGAGCTGCTTAAGAGGGAAAAGCCGAGAGGCGAGAAGAACTGCTTGCTAAAGCCTCCGAAATTACAGATTGCTG
>OMLP01013130.1:18943-32932 GCA_900302685.1 Spondyliosoma cantharus | reverse complement strand
GTATATGTATCAATATATATATGTATATATCTATATATATATACATGTGTATGTGTGTGTGTGCTTATCACCGCTACTTCGACTATCTTCCGTGTCGATATACTATGTTCATATGCTGCGTGGGCTCATTGACACGAGTCACGTGTTGAACACTTGACTTTGCGTGACTTTAAAATGTCTATCTGAACGTTCACTCTGCTTCACTGCATTATTGTTGAGAATTACATCAGAAATTAAGACTGAGAGAATGATCGAACAGAAGAAGTAGGAGTGGGAGGACCAGCATATGAGCAAACGTTTACGAGACGGCACATCTGTGTGTGTGTATGTACAGTATGTGTGTCTTGTGTTTGTGGGATGGAAATTGGATGACAGCACGTTTGTCACTGCAGTCGCACTCCACTGCTCTTGAGTGGCACTGCAGATGGATGTCTCTCAAATGCCTCAGTGAGCATGCCAATTCACCAGCTCAAACAGATGCTAAATGCAGATATACGCTGTAACTGATATTTGCCTAACTTCGGTGGTCGAGAATACACTCATCAGTGAAAGGCGCCGTGTGTTCCCCCTGCGAGCTACACTGGCAGCATGGCTGTAGGAAAGAACGTGTCAGGCCGTGTCACACGTTTTTCAGTCTGGTTTGCCAGAAGATGACTCTTTATCTACATATTATTTCCGTTACTGGCTGACTTCCCTCCCACCACCATTACGGTTAAAATTTCTAGCTGTGTGGCGCTTAATTTCATGACAGCATAAAAAAAAAAAAATTCTGATCAGCCTGAGCTGTGCTTTAAATTACATGCTAACACAGCATGCTAACCATTTGCAGCACCAGGGAACCAAGGGGGAGCCACAGCCACCCTGATACAACCCTTGTAAGCTCTTCTAATATGCTGATGATTGACATTAGGTGTGCCTAAAATTGATAATGTATTTTTGTTAATTTGAAAGAAAATAACAAATGTGTGACCGTGACTTTTAACCGTCCATCACTGTGTTATGGCTTTTGGTTTTGTTGTATTGATTTCTTTGGGCACCTCTGTTTCTAATCTGTCAGAGGTTATCATGTTACAATGCCAGCTGTACTTGATTGTAATTGACCATGCTAACATGTAGTCAACCTGAAAAAAGTCTACTCACTGTAGATCCTGTTATGTGCAATTTATTGTCACATCCACATGTCACATTTCCAGCTACTGCTCTTCTTCAGACGTGTGGAGTCTGAAGAAGAGCAGTAGCTCTTAAATGGCACATAAACGGGCTCCACAGTGTACAGACTTTATTCATGTTGACTATATCTTATCATCTATTTGTCCAGCACCTGCCTTAAAAGGTGCACTATGTAGATTTAGGGAAGACATTTTAATCGGAAGAGAAAGTTAACAAACTAAGTAAACAAACTCTCTTCATTTTTGTGACTGAATAAACAAACTGACCTTAAAGAACAACACAATTTCATACTGTTTTACTTTGTTTATATGTGGCGGACCCTGCCATCTTTCCAGCTTCAAAAAGTGTTGGGGGGACCTTATTTTCTTCTGAGAACAGCTTGTTTATTCATTATGGAAAATATATTATATATTTAATAAAATAATGTATTTAATATTATAAATACTAAAATTCCGAATTTGAATTTCTTCTCCAAAACTACATTGTGCCCCTTGAAATAGTTTTTGGACGTGTGCGACTGCTATGTACTATTTTCATGCTAACAATGCTAACATGCTTAGAGAGCTAACTAGAAAATGTTACATCTTAAACATTTATCATGCTAAATGTTACATGTTAATCCCTGATAGTTAAATGCAAGTTGAGATGCTAAAGGCATTTGTTAGCTGTGATTTGAGCTGGATACTGATGCTAGTACCAGTACGTTTGCGCAGCTGAATGTCAACTTAGTGAGCCAAGCCTGGTACGTGTTGCTTTAGTGAAAGGTTTGCCTGCATCAATTTTCATTCTGGTAGAGAGGACAGAGAACACTCTTGCTTGTTTGTTTTTCTTTTAACCAATCACAATCATCTTGGGTGGCGCTAAACCCTTTGGCAGTAGAATAGCTAAATCCCTGGAAAAGAAAAAGGTCAGAGCCGCTATCTGGTATACATTTGTATCATTAGCGACCATGTTAATGTTAGGGTAGACCAATAAAACGGTTTTAACTTGATAAGCTGAACTGGCCAGTTGAGAACCTGTTTTATTTCAGTAATAACATCCTTTCCTCTAGCTCTCTCAGTGTTTATATCCATCTGTTTTGTGTTATGTTCAACTTTCACATAAAAACAATATGCAAAGAAATGAAATATCACATTTTTTTTAATTTTTAGATACTGTACAGGGGGCCTATGCCTGAACATCGTAGTACTTCATTCTTCTATCGCAGACCATTTGTGTCAAGAGCCTCTCACTTTTTAATGTCTCCACTCCACCATGAAAAGCCATAAAGGGATGTTGACACAGCCTTGGTATCCAGAGAGGAGTTCATGTTAAACTTCACTCCTCTGAATCACAGCATCAGATTAAAACAGCAAGGATTACACAAGAATCTGAAGAAAAAAATCATTAATTAGAAAAAATGTCAGGGTGGATGTGAAGCAGAAATGAATTATTGCAGTGGTGTATCAGAGTTACAGATGCTATTTAATTTGTGTCACTTTGTCACGTTCTTCTGAACATCTAATGGCAGAAATTTCAGATTTCTTTTCTCGCACAGCACCGAGCGAACATGACTTGTTTTTCGCCCTCAGAATAGTGCGTCACTGTTTTGGTTGCCTGATCAGGTTTTACTCGGATCTCCAGTTGAGTATGTGACAAAAAAAACAACACACTAAATCAAAAGAATCCTTCACAGGTTGAGGCAGAGCTATTTTAATTTGTGCTGTGATTTGCCAGTGATTTATGATTCGGTGACAATACCGGTAAAGGAAAAAAAAAAGGCACTCTGGTGCTTCCAAATATATTTACTGTCAAGTGTCTTTTTCTGAGCAGCCATTGGCTGTTCTACATTTGCATGCTCCTGGCAGGCAGGGCTCCAGTGCTGGCTGCGGCCACCACACTGGAACAGATGTCACACCTGGTTTGTGTGATCTCTGTTGTTGGGGTGACCTCTTGGTCTCTAAGCAACACGCTTGTCTCATGGCTGATGGCCCCTGCAGATGCTGTACCGTGTGTGTGTGTGTGCAGAAAGGCTCCAGTCCCGGGTGAATTTACATGCTTTTGTTCACGACTCATGTACCTATGTACACGTGCATTTGTCACTACTTTGCTTTACCGCATACAGTGCATTGGTTATCTCAAGTGAAGCACAGCAGCCAGGCCTGACGACTCCAGAACATGATGACGTATACGTAACAACCATTACACAGTCTGATAGAACCGGTGTGAAAATGATGCAGCTACATTAGATAGCAATGAAGCATTTATGGGCTTCTTTGCATCCCCCCTCAAACCCCTCTAGACAATGATGGTATTCCTGGTTGTCTTACTGTTACCAACAAAGCCTCGGAAATCCTTTCTCCCGGCCCTCCACCCCCAGGACGCACACACATACACACTGATACAACACTAATCTCCCTCTCACAGTCTCTAATGGAAAGGATTCAGCTGAGTAGCTCTGGAAAAAAAAAAAAAAGTGTAGTGCAAAGTGAGAAAGCACAGAGAGGGAAGGTAGTATGTTCAGAGAGCAAGGACACAAAGGGAAGAATAGAGAGACGCAATCGTATGTCAAAAGATCATACAGGCATAAGAGGGATACGCCAAGGTATATCGAGAGCGAGTTGAGACAGAACATGCAGAAGAAGAAGGCAAGAAAAAGGAAGAAAAGCATGTCACCAGAAATGGCTTACCAGTCTCATTTCACCCTGCACTTGAAGCTGAAGAGAGAAAAAAAACAAACACTTTTTCAGAACTTATCCGCACCTACACAATCGGGGATTACTCCCTCTATCCGTGCGCAAAGTCAGCCTATGGCGAGGCTCTGCCAGGCTGGCCTGGCAGTGATAACATACATATGCAACATTCAACACATCTGGCTGTGCATAGGAACGATGCACTCCAACAGATGCATGCACGTCCTCTGAAGTGTACTATAAGATGAGACACTATAAGCCCCGTGGAAGTGATTAGTGCGGCTTTGACAAATGAGCAGAAAATGTCTGTTTGTGTAGCATCACATCTCCCCTGTACACACCGGTCTGCCGCCCGTGTGCCTGCATGCATCTGAGAGAGACTTCAGCACCGCCCCTTCTCTCCTCTGCTATTGTCCTACGTGTGTGTGTGGACACAGCACTCTGTATTTAGGACTGCGTGGGACCGGAGAGAGCAGGGAAGGTCACTGGGAAAATGCAAATGAGTTGAATGAATCAGCCGATCCAAATGTAGGCTGTGCATTAAGTTACATAAAGGCCAGCGTTCCAGCAGCAGAGGATACGCTACAGTGTGGAGCCCTCCACTTCGGAGGTGACTGAGAGAGCTCATTGCGTTGTGTCAGGGCCACGCAGAATGGGCAGTAATGATTTTTTAAACACAAAGAAAAAAAAATACCAAGTTGCTCTTGTTTTACATGACCTACGCCTGATCTGCCAACGATATTGAATTCCCTGTGGCAGACAGCAAAAGCTAAATGTAAGAACAGCAGGATTTTTTCTCCTGTAGTAAACACAGTTTTAATACACAGAACATTAATACAGGAAACTCAACAGTGTTTGACTTCTGAATAGAAGTCGTGTACAGTATGATAATGTCCATCTGCAATATCTGAAAGGTTTTACAGCAATGTATTAAGAAGGACACATACAGCACTGCTACTCAGCCTCGCTCCCAATAAAAACATTTTTAAAAAACCCTGATGCCCAAAAAATGTTTTTTCCCTGAGACCAGCATCATAAAAGAGACTGAACCCGTAAGCAAGGGCAGGTTTAATAAATATTTTTTTTTTTTAAATCAATGAAGGTTTTATATTTGTAAAACTCTAAATGAGCCAGTGCCCTCACTGTCACTGTGCATGACTACGTCCCAATGAAGTGGGAGTGGGAACATGAGGTCGGTGTCAGCAGGAGTGCCTGTGCAGCGGTCAGCGCAATATGGAAGCAAACTAGGATAATTCATAATAATAATAATAATAATAATAATAATAATAATAATAATAATGTATAATAATAATACATATTAGCCCAGAGTATAAAGAGGAAAGTCCCTCCCCTGTGACCACCATGGGACCTTATTTCAGAAAATAATTAACCGTTTTTGTTAAATAAGATCCCATGAGGGTAAAAACAAGAGGGGAGAGATTTTAACTCTCAAACACTTCACTGTAAATCAGATTACAGTGACAGCCCACTTGAGTGTAATGAGATAAACAACAAAATAACCTTAGCTGCAACAGTAGATTTGAATGACAAAAAAAAAAGTTTTTGTGAAATATGTTATTTTCTTTAAACCATGGCTTAATGTTAAGAACTGGAGATTTTTTAAACTTCTTAATTTTACACTCAGGGAGACTGAACACATTTTGCACTTATACCTGTATAATATACAGGCAATGCAATCTAATAAGCTTGTGCTGTCAGTCTCCGGTCATTTCATACAAGAATCATGTCATATTCATATCAGGGAGTGGTATGATATGTCAAGTTGTTGTATCATAATGGTGGAAATTAGAATTAACATGGTCTCTCTTAGCCAGGACGGTGCCTAGCAAGGTAAGCTAGTTGGTAACTTACCGTAATAAACGTTGGCTACCATGAATGGACTCTTGGAAGCATTTCCTTGGCTCTGTTAAACATTAGACAACAAAACACATCCATTCCTTTCATGAGGGATTGTATTATATGTTACAACTGAAAGCTACACGTCTTGTGGTCATATAAACCTTTTTAATTCATTATATAAATTGTATTGCGGCAGACAGTTAGATAGCCTTCTAAGAACAATTTTTACATTGACACACAACATATATCATACTGTTTGTAGTATTGAGGTTTTGCTGCTCTGGTCAGTCTTCATGTAAATGCCATTTAAATGTTGCTAAACCCGCTTTTCTTTGGATTCGACATGGTCGTCTCTGAGGGCAAACAACATGGTAACATGATTTGTCCTGAGTGATGATGCTGTGGGTGTGTGCTCCTGTGGATGTCTGATGCCAGGTACCAGCTTTGTGCACTGTTTTTTTGCTCCTGTGTGCGGGGGTTGGTCCTGTGTTTCTGTGTGTTATGAGTGTTATGAGTGGGGGAGCACGATAATGAGATCTTGCCTGAGGAATGGTCTTGATATGTGCCCTGACACCCATTTATTCTAATATAGAACATATTGACTAGCATGAGGAGGTTAGGATGAACACAGGATATCAATCGCGTGTTCCTGGTAATCACACGGGTCACACAGCATTGTGATGGACACAGGGATGGGAATACGCGTGTGTGCTTGTTTATCTCAAGGCGTGTTTCTATTACCAGTGGCTCAGTATCACTCGGTCGAGAACAGTCTAAGCTCTCCTTGTGATGGGAAAACAATAACTGAGAAATGGTTTGAGATGTACATGAGCACACATTACTGTATATACACCTGGACACGGATTTGCTCATCTTATTTCTTCTTTTAATGTGTTATCTGTGCACTAGTATGATGAGAAAACAGGAGCAAATAATATCTGTTGAAAGAAAATACAAATTCATTATATGATGCATGTTAGACTTAGTAGTAGCCATAGTGATGACTGAATCATACAGTGAACACTCCCTTTAAGGGTCTTGCAGTGTGTTATACAGCTCTTTGGATTGGACCCTAAACACATAGCACATCAAATATTTTTCTCCAAATGAATTGATTAATCTCTCAAACCAGAGGGATTTATACATGACACCAAATTATGACGGTCAATAAATACTCCATTAATAAATGATGCTACACCTTTTTCAGTTCGTATTTCTTTTTTAACAGCTAGTCTACATTGTCCTCGTTAAATTTTCAAATCTGCAAGCCTTTATTTGACCACTCTCACTGAACAGAGCACTGAAACTGCATCTAAAATAATATCAAATTCATTTTCTATATACCACATCCACATTGCACACCGGGCTTTACAATCAGTTCAGTGAATGACCCCTCTTTCCTTTGAATGTCGATTCGAGTGAGAAAAACGTTGCCATACTGAATAAAAACTCCTTTTAGCAGGGGAAAAAATATGGAAGAAACCTATTTACTTCGCTTACTTCATTTTTTAACTCTGTAGGTTCACAACTAAAACTGTGAGCACCCGCAACGACAAAGCTGCTTCATCAGATTTATTAAGCTGTCCGACTGAGCTGGCTCCAATTATAATCAATGTGCACAAGCACAAGCTTCATTTCAACTCCCACAATTATCCATAATGGATGTAGAGCTGCCCTTAAACATCAGTTTATATCAATACCAGAACCAGAAAATGACCAGAACGCTCATTATGCACGACTGTGGCTAATTGTAGTGCACATAAATCCGTAAACCGTCACTGCGGTACCATCTCAGTCATCGTAATTAAACATTAAGAGGATGATCATGATTAATCTATAAAGCTCATGTTGAACCAGTCTTGACAAAGCACTTCACGATTCAGGATGAAATTAAAAGATCAGTCACAGGAAAGTAAGGGCACCATTTTACATAAAAAGAAAAGATTCATCACTGATAAATGAATTAAAATAGGTTAGGTTTAAATATGTGCCTCCGAGTGACATTTTTGCTGAGCGCTGTGTGAACTGCAAAATAATGACACAATCAGTGAAACTGGAAAAAAAAATAACCTAAACAGATCTAAGGTCACATCTCTGACTTTATGCTTTATGCCTGCCTCACCATTGAATTACTGTAAAAGCGTTCATATGCTGTTTTCACCTCACATTCTTCTTTTATAAATGTCAGTTTATGGGTGGGAAAAGGCGCACGCATATATTTGTGCATGAACATCATTTACACAGTAGGCACCATGTGTATGAATTTAGGTGGGAAAACTCCTCTCCCTTTCGCTGTTGATCTTGGTTTTATCTTCCTACATAGGGAGCTGAACTAATCAATACATATTCGAGGGCTCAAATTGGTGATTCATGCTTTACTACTTATTTGTATTTTAAATCTGACAGATGTCCTTGCTTCTCTGTAAGAGTGAGGGAGACAGAATGTGAGGCAATGGCGGAGATGACACCGATGCCTGTATTATAACCTCAACTCGACGCTGCTTGAAACGTAATACGTCTTTGTGGTTTTCTGCATTTATGTGGAGTATGATATTTCCTCCCGCTGTGTCAGTAAGTGTGTCGGTAAGCAGAAGGCCTACAGGGCTTCTATAGCGCAAACAGCACTGTCTCAGTAGGCGGTCAAACACAGCACGATTTGGTCTAACGACTGACTCGGCTCTACTACATTGTGCACACATGTGCCTGAGATTTATATTAAGGCACGCGCGCATGCTGCTGTGTCACTGATCACCCCCCCATTTGTCTCAGGCAGCTCAGGATTGGGTAGACATCCTTAACTGTAAGTATACAGCACTCCATGAGCATATCCCGCCTATGAAACACTCCATGCAGATAGTGTGTGAATAACATTACCAGTAAACAACACTTACAAGTTATTACATCAGCCGCGCACTGGTACAAGATATGAGATTACATGTCAGCTGTTTCTCTCCGAACATCCAGTACAGATTCTGAAGATCTTCGGAACAGCAGATGTATAAAAATACAAAACGTGTTAATGCTTTGGCAACGGGCGGTAAGAGAGGCACAAATCACGTACAGAGGCCACATGAGAGGTGAGTGGTTACTATGAATGTATGTATGCCCCCTCCTCATATCTGTTTTATCTTTACACCCTCGCCTCCATGCAGCGCTCCTGTTCTCTGTGAATTGTTCAGCACCCTCCCCATTACGTATAAAATAACTTCAGCAGCGCAGGGTTTATTTCGTCCCTTGGTATTCTTGTGTTTATCCATTTCTGGCACCCTTCCTTTCCTCCCTCACTCTTCAAAGACTCTCAACTCTTGCATCGCACACCGCTCACACTCCTTTCACACACACACACACACACACACACGCACGCACACGCAGGTACCATTGCAATGGGAATAGCCCCAGGGGGTGAGAACAAAGC
The DNA here is from genome assembly GCA_900302685.1 of Spondyliosoma cantharus. Taxonomy (NCBI): domain Eukaryota; kingdom Metazoa; phylum Chordata; class Actinopteri; order Spariformes; family Sparidae; genus Spondyliosoma; species Spondyliosoma cantharus. The sequence goes on along the minus strand of OMLP01013130.1, from coordinate 23,815 downwards.
GGCTGCCGTTAATCGAACCTGTGGCGAGAAGTGAGGGAGAGGAGGGGTGAGGGAGGGGTCGCCTGGGGTGGCACACACAGGGGGTTGGGGATGGGTATTCTGGTGTCGTCTGGCTAAGATATGCCGCAGCTTCAGGGTTAACAGGACAACATGTAAAAAAAGTGGAGATGCCGCACATATCTAATGTAGGAATAAGCTTTCATATTACCTAGAGGAAAAATGGGGCTGGTTCACACAGATTGATTTGTATCCTTTCAAACAGAGCAAAGTCATGGACCAAGACGCAAGGCAAACACACATCTAGTTAACCTAGACAGCTCAGTTGCCAGGATATAATGTTGACACATTTTGCAAACCACTGATATGTCCACATTTCTGTCATGGAATCATGTTGACTGCCTTCTGCAAAAGTGTCAAATCATTTCACATTAAATGACATTGTGAGGTGGAGGGAATAGTGGTGGAGCTACTGCCGAGAAGACTGTCATGCCAGTGGCTGCAGTTCAAGACTGAGTTTCAACATTTGGAAGCGTGAAACCACTGAATATTCTGAAAAAAGAGACCTCGGGACAATTTCCGGCCAATCACGATTATGATTATTAGGTTTTGATATATTCTGTTTTATTTTGTAGGGGATTCCTCAAATGATGTGTGACTTTCCACTTTGTGTCTTTGTCTTATTTCGGTCCTTCTGCTCTGTACACCTGTAGCCCTCATCTATTTAACTCTGTCTCTTGCTGTTCTCTTGGTGTGAGTTTCTTCTGTTATGTTCATGTAGTTTTATATTTTCCCTTCAGTCCTTTGGATTTATCCCAGCCTGTTTTTGCCTGCCCTTGATTTTGCCCTTGAGCTGGCTTTTTGATTTTCTAACTGCCTGACTCTGTGGGACTTGTTTGGGTCCCTTTTTGATATCAAACAGCGAACACACAACAGGTATTTTAAGCCAAAACAGAATCTTTTCCTAAACCTAACCAAGCACAGCATTGTTAAATGATAAAACTGAAAGAAACATAAAGCGGTGATGTAAGTTTAAGTTTAAACACATCCGTGGTTTGCAGGAACACACATTGCCAACATATATTCTGGTGACTGGGTTGATCTAGAATGGGTGGAAAATTGTCATTTACAAATGGGTTGAACGGAATTCAAATCTTTTTATTGATGGATTCATGGGTGGGAGTTGCTGTGGCGTGTGCCATGTCTTATGCACTATAATCACATCAGACACAAAAGAACACAGAGGGGGATTCCAGTATTTCTAAATCGAGTCCCTGTGTTTACATGTTTCGGTGTGTCAGTGATTCACCTGGAATAGGTCCAGTTGATCCACCAGGACAGGGCTGATATGCTGCAATGTAATTCTTAGGGGCAACGGTGAAATTTTGGAGGCTGACTGACTTTTTAACAAGGCTTAATCTAATCCTCTCATGAGGACAGGGCCATGTCTAATTTAAACACTATTTGATCAATGTCTAATTGAACGTCATATACACACATTGAACCCATAGTGTGTTGATGTTTCCTGACTCTTGACGGTAGATGAAATTCTGTTGTCGACCTGTGTTTGTTTATGAGTGTTGATAGTCAATGGGCGTCACGTTGCTCGGAGATCAATAGAAAAGGTTGAAGGGTTCAGATGATCTTTTCTCGGTGGCATTAAGCCGGCCTCTCATCTCAGCCGCTTTCATCTGCAAACAAACAAAGGCATTATCGCCAATTATGGCGGTGATTAGCGCGTAAGCCTCGTTTGAGTGAAGGGAAATAGGGCTAAAAGACAAGAAAACACCATGGCTCCGAAAAACACAGAGTGAGAGGTAGAGAGATACAAAGAGCAGTGGTGCACCGACGAGAGCGCAGCCTTTGTTGTCCACAGAGAATGCTTCACATCATGATACTGGTAGCATTCAGCATGATTCATCCTAGCCATGTTTGATATTATCCCATTACATCAAATGAAAAATGCATTGCGTAACCTAACGCAAACAGATGGTGCATTTCAATAACCTGCTGCGTCTCAGCTAACACATACCTGCTGTATTTTAAAGTCTGGATAATGACACTCATCTTCAGCCAAGTGTTAACATTAAAAAGCGTAATAGCGCCTTTTGCCGGCCTGCTTTAAAAATCCACACATCTATTATTTCTTAGCGATGAATACACCATGGTGGATATGTTGTTGTTGCCGCACGCAGATTCTGTTTGTGTGCTGTGCGTCTGTGTTTGAGAGTGAGGGAAAGAAACAGGCATTTGGTACAAAGCAGAGTATATTTTATGTAACAGTGCGGAGTAGATCAGAGAGCAGAGCATGACCTATTTTTAGGGCTCCATGGAGACAATGTTTCTGTTCCATGCACTGGAAACCATGACTCCTGCTCTTCATAACCACTTTAAAAAGCTTACAGTGCATTAGAAGGTTGAGTCGTGGAGAACTGTCAACTCACCACTCATGCACATAGTCAGCAGGGCTGCTGTGGGATTGAATCCTGTATGTGCAGCCAGCATGCCGGCACATACAGCACCCTATACGACACTGTTATTACAGAGGTTGGTCGGTGTCGGATTTTGTTTACCCACTGAGAGCGCGGTCACTCCAACACTGTCACACTCTCTTAGATCTCTTCCTAAAGATGAAATTTGCTCTGTTTACACACACTAAGCAGCGATGTCATGATGATGATAATACCCCTCTCACACTGGACAAAAAAAGAACCCAGCAACACCCACGAACATCTGGCTTTTGTCCTCAGCGTAAATGGGTACAATCATCAAATGGCTTCGCAGCGTTCACAGTTGTTTACTGGCTTCAGTTCCGATCGGCTCTGGTAGAAACACAACAGCCAGGTGGACATGGCTAAATTTGGCTCTTCAGGCCGATGCCGTGTGCTGTGTTGGAATTCAGTCCACTGGCTTGTTAAAACTTTTCCAACCGTTTCTGTTCAAACAGCATTTTAACATCGTTGAGTAGGCATTGAGTTTAAAAAACAGACTTGAGCATAACGCATTTTAAAAGTAACCAGTGACGTATTTGTGGCATAATGACCCCTGTGTTCATTTTAATTTTTCACTTTCACAGATTTTTTGTAGTCTGGCTTTTAGTATTTCACAAAACTCCAGACTGATGGGAAGGTAATATTTTTTTTCCGTGTAATAGGAAATTAAGTATGCCATAATAATGTTTGTTTGATTATTTTTGTTTCACTAGATCTCACTAAACAAATTCAGTTCCATGTTGTACTTTGTGAACAGGTTGGATAAATTGGTTTATAACATCATTATTGTAACGGGTCGGGTTTGGACCCAATTGCAGGACACACTGGGGACAGTTAGTAAAATGTCTTAACTCACAAGACCAGCAGGCAGGCAGGAAAACCAGCAAAGTGAATGGACACTCCAGAGCAGACCTGGTGAGCGGGGAATGGGGGGGATGATACTCAGAGTATTTAGGGAGAAGAAACCGACTGGAGTTTCAGCTGGAGCCTCCTGTAGCTTAGCCGAGGTGGAAACAGGCAACCAGGAAACTTGCAGGACACAGGCCAAAATCGTGGTCAGGAGCAAAAGTTGGGTCGAGGGAAAAGTGCTGGAAAGTCTGTCATGAAGCGGAGAACAATTTGGCACTAAATGAGTGTGCCAGAGGAGTCTGTATACAGGCTGATTGCAGATGAGCTGCAGCTGAGTGTCCAGGTGAGGTGAGACAGGCAACGAGGCGGGTGTGGCTGGCTGGCAGGTAGGAACGGTGTGGTGAGTGGAAAAGTACTGGAGTTGCAGACTGTGACAATTATGTCTTTGAAGTTTGTCTATGAAGACGGGATACAGCACGTAAGACTGAAGTTTCTTGGGTTGGAAAGAAGTGACATGACTTGAGACTTAACTAAGGACTTGATTTGACTTGCTCTTAGGACCTATTGAGACTTGGCTTAATTAACTTGGATGCCTGATAACACTGAAAGCATCACTGGCAAGTGTGAACTCGGATTATATGTTGCGATATTGGAGTATTTAAGTTTTTATGGGAACTATATATAGCTTGCAAGCCTGATACATATATGATGCCTCTGGATAAACAAAAATATAGCCACTCTTACTATCGGTTTTGTCAGATTGGGTTTAATAAACGTTTAATTTTCTTAAATTACAAAAAAAAGTGCTGTCACAATATACAGTATTTACCATTGATTTCCATCGTCTTCTCAGGAACACAACTTTGTCATCAGCATGTGCTTTCCTACATTTTCAACACTGCGTAGAATTTGAATCCTTTGTGATAAACCCATCGATTGAACAACAATTAATTCATTCCAGGAACAGATACCACTTGTGTAGCTAAAACCTGAAATAGCTTCATCCTCTCTGCTATAGACCTTCAATTAAAAAACATTAATGAGCCATTATGTTGCACTGGGTGACATGTTTTCCTCATTATGATGAACATGGGAATTTGTTTATTTGAGTCAATCCCACACACTGTCTGAAACCCAACAGTGCACCAAATGTGTATTTGTCTGCACTTAAAAAATAGCCCTCACGAGAAACACTATTTACTCCTCTTGAGTAAATTTACTGTGCCCAGCTGTTTTGGGAAATTGCTCACCCTTTTAAAAAAAAAAAAATAAACTATGCATTTGTGAGCCATTTTTCAAGATTTGCAGCTTTATTAAGAACAAATGGGCTGAGAGCCACAAATGGAGAGAGAGAGCGGCGGACTAATGCCTTATTGGTTTTGGTGCCTTCATGGGATTCGTTGACAGTAAGAAGAAGTGTGTAGAATAAGGCCTGCTGCATTCTGTAAAGAGTTTTTCTTTTTTTTCTTTTGACAAATGCTCCCAACACTAAAATTTTCACACTAGCTCAAGTTAAGAGAAGTGAGCGTACACC
>OMLP01013130.1:0-17863 GCA_900302685.1 Spondyliosoma cantharus | reverse complement strand
TTTTTTACATGGCTGATTTTTATGGAAAAATGGTCTCCAGGAATCTGTCTCTTTGTCCAGATTTGCACTAAAAGTTAATGGGGTCTAATCCGGGCAGACACCCATCCAACGTCTGATTTTCGTGGTAATCCATATATTAGTGCTTGTGTAATCCTGCTGACAAAACAACCAACAAACAGCCACAGGTAAAAACTTCACCTCCTTGGCAGAGGCAACAAATCACTGGTCATTCAAGAAAAAGTAGGGCTTCAACTGAAAAACTTTTAGTATTTTGATCCGAGGAAGAGAACATCGTTTTTCAATGATTTTCCATTTTCCAGCCTTTCAGTCCATTTCCTCAAAAGCTACATGACCACTCTTTATAACCTTGTTTTATGTAAAATGTGAATACGTCTGCAAGCTTCACCAAACAAAACACTGCTGTCACAATAGACAGTGCACAGACATGACTAACTGATCGTTGAACCGGGCAGCAGGTTCTGGTTCTAATTTCCGTCAGTGTTGATCTCGTGGATGCTGTCCAGGCCCGATGAAGACAGAGCGTCACTTCATAACGTCGATAGATGGGATTAGTATCAGCACTTAACAAATGAAGAACATCCTTCATACTAATCTCCCGACTGTCAGACACCAGCGAGTCGGGGGAGTCTCTTGCTCCCTCACTCCGGATCAGCTTACTACTAATGACACACCCACTCCGGCATCCTGTCCCACCATAATGAACAGAACAATAACAGCCTGACTGGCCAGACGTGTTAATATTGAGCATCTAATATGTCGGTGTGTTGAGGACGCATTGAAGAGCTTCCATCGTGACACAGACAACTACTTCAACTTTTGTAAGAAAGTCATTCACATGGTTGATTTTTAGGTTATTTCAGGATTTTTTTCCCCCCACTTTCAGTAACTAATTACAAGCATTTAGCTGCAGAGCAAATCAATCACAGCGTATCATGAGTCATCACACAAATTCATGCAAAATCATTCACAGTAAAATGATGAAGTGGCAAGCATTTAACACTCCTCCTTTTGTCACTCGAGGCTAACAGTGCTCTCCTTCTGTCCTTCTCTCTCAGTCTGTCTTATGACCTTCAAGAACTTGCTGTCTTCCGCTGCTACACCAGGTTTCGTGTTTGTGCGTGTTCCTTCCATGTGCGGTGTTCCGGGTGGCTGATTAGAGATTTCTTCTCCTCTCCGCCATGTCCATCCTTTTTTTTGTTGTTTTTGCCTGCTTATCCTGAGAGAGACCGAAAAGAAGCCTATTTCCACGCTAATTGATTCGATTTTGTGGGCTTTTGTGCTGATGATGAGGAAAAAGGTATGTTAGATAAGTGCTGCAATTTAGTGCTCTTAAAAATAAGTGATGTACTCACCCGGATGTTTGTCGTCTGAAGGGCGTCGATATCCTCTTTCAATTCAAGAAAACCAAGGCAATGACTGTAACACATGACGTGTGTCGCGAACCATGATGATGTAGCTGCTGAACGGCCACTCAGAGGAGTGGCCATGACTGTTTCCCACTGCGATTATTGAAATTGTAACAGGCACTTGAGTGGAAATTCTCCTTTGTGAGGTAGAGAGTTGCTAAGTCTCAGAAGAACTTCAGACTTCAGCGTATGAATCATCTCTTTAATGACACCCAGCGTGGAAAGAAGTCCGAAGCGTTCTCTGCTGAACTCTAAAATGTAACCACTTAAGTACAGAAATCAGAGAAGAAGTTACCTTCATTTACAACAGTCACACAACAGGTTTCTTTACATATCAAACGATGCGTTGATGTTTAGTTGTATCCTGTCCTTCCCAGGACAGTGACACTTTGATGCTTTAGATGAGACAGCAAATGCCATCTTATCTACATGTCTTTGTCTTCCCATGTGGAGTATCTGCCTCGCCTGTGGCTTCCTGATAACTCTATCAACATGGTATTCACCCCTCCTCCTCTCACATGTGATCACTCAAGGAAAACTATGTAATTTCTTACACACTTAGAATACATTTTGGTCTGTCACTGTGCACCCATTTACCCAGAATGAACCAGAAACACTTGAGAGACACAGTGTGAGCGGATGTTTCAACAGCTGTGTTCAGATGCTCTCCCTATAACACAAGGAAAAGCTGCATGCAGACGTCTCCACAGGATTGTTTGTTTCGTGAAAACAGTTACAATGACTTCTCTTCCCTTTTTTTTCCAAGTTCAGACCGACGTTAAAATCGCAGCTCCCTTTGTTTGAATGTGACCTTCTGAAGAGCAGTGTTGGGCACGATACTTTTAAAAAGTAATTAGTTATAGTTACTAGTTACTTCTCCCAAAAAGTACCTGCGTTAGTAACTGAATTACTCCACTGTAAAAGTAACTAGTTACCAGGGAAAGTAACCTTTACACTCGGAATTCATTTTAGCGTACTCGGCATCTACGGTATGTATTTAGAAAATGTCTTTCTGCACGGCGGACCGGCATCTGCTCTCCCTGGTATTTTACCAATGAGGGCTCTGAAGGAGTCTGAGTCTCCCGTCTGAGTTATCTGTTGATAATGGGAGCATATTCTCAACAACAAACCTGCTTATCATTGCATTCAGTTCAGTTTGTGTCACAAGTTTGTGTGAAGCTGGAGCAGAAAAATGCAGCTTTAGCTTCTTGAACGGCTCTGTGTCCTTCTTTGTTAGCGGAGCTCACGTTAGCCACACCTGGCCTGCTATCATCATCAACAGCGTCAACTACGTGTTCTTGGCCACTAGGTTTATAGAAGCGAGTGCCGTTCGAAGCCGAGACGCTCCATTAGATTAGAGTTGCTTACAACGGACGTGGACAAACACTTCGCTCTGGGAATTAATGTACACTTCACATGTACGTTCTTGCCTTTTACCTCAAGGAGATTAAAGTAGTGTCTGTACTTCCACTTTGAAAACGTCAACTTTCCCTCCAGACTCGCCATTGCTGCAGCTCACCTCTGCAAGTTTGTGTGCGTGAGGCTGCTGTCTGCGTGTGGTTTGTGTGTAAACTGAACACTGCCTCTGATTGGCTTACGAACTCTTACGCTACTTTAGCCAATCATCATAACTTTCGCGGTTGTCTCGCCCCTCCCTCCTCCCTCACCAAAGATAAAAAACAGCTTTGCAGCTCCTGTGACTGAGAGCCAAGTCGGATGACAACAGCCTCAATGAGTAGCTTCAGTTTATAACGCACCACATATAATTGTCGGTAACGGTAACAGCGTTGTAACGATGGAAATAGTAATTAGTTAGATTACTCGTTACTGAAAAAAGTAACGCCGTTTATTTTAACGCCGTTATTCCCATCACTGCTGAAGAGTGGCTGCCAGGACAGAGGCTCCAGCAAGAACAAAAAACAAAAAATGGCATCATCATCATCATCCAGCATAAAAGTGCTGTATCAGCGAGTCACATATACGTAGGGGCTGGGGCGAAATAAGGAGCCTTGGATGCATCACAATTATCTCCAGAACGAATCTGTTTGGAGTTATTATATTATTATTATTATATTATTAATTATACACAAATGTTCCTGCTGTCTGTCGGACTTGTTTCAGCATTGATGTATATACCATTAAATAACCATCACCGCTGATCTGATGATCTCGTGTTTTTAAGTTTTATTCAGTTAAAATCAAGTATTGTTCGTGGTACTGTTGCTTTGAGTCAACTTTTTCTGTATTTGAACATTGTTGGAAACATGTGGGAGACTGTAAGTACACAACTCAACAAAATACATAACAATGGTTGTGTCATTTTAATACATTTTAACGCAGAATTCTTACATATTATACTTTTAAAAATGTGTGTTGCAGTTTCACTCTAAGCTGTTCTAATTAATGAGTTTGTGTAAGGATGACTGAGCATGATATTATGGAAGTAAATTCATCCGTTCGTGAAGTGGCTAGAGATTCCCACCCCTATTGGCAAGCTCATAGGCTTAGTCGATTACTTAGTAACAGTACTCACTTAAGCGGCGTATTTCTACCTTTGACCTTATGGCCATCATGACAAAATATATCATAATTTTCTAGAGCAGTAAAACCGTAACATAATTTTGGCATCTAATAAGACATATTTTTTCATCATCCTGCCTTGCAACGTCTTGCCACAAGGCTGGCAGGCAACACGCAAATAAATTATTTAAAATCCATTTTCACTAGGACCACTGAATGAAGATTTAAATTTTTTTTCGTCTTTATTGAGTGGATAGTCAGAGAGAGGCATGAAAAAGAGGGAGATATGAGTAAGAAATGCAACCATGGTCCCTTGGAAACGAGGGATGTTTATTATATATTATATGTGGACAGCACCTTAACGATTAAGTTACCTGGGTGAATCAGAGCACATCCTTTTTACATATATGTTGTAATTAGATTTATGAACAGGAAACATGTTGTAACTTGGTTTAGTGGGTTGTGGTGGAGCAGGGCTTTAAATCTTGGGTGGGGGGGTCAAACTATAATGACATTAAACCCTACATAAATATTGGAAATACAACGATTGTAACCAATATCACAGACTGTAATCAGACCCCGAGTCTCCTGGAAAAGATATTAAAGGGGTCAAACATCCCACCAGGTATTTCTTTCTTTCTTTTTTTGTATTTTTGCTGTTCTGTGGTGTTACAGAAACCCTTCCCTCCTAATGAGAGTACACAGTACAAGCGTGTCCAAAATCCATTGTTGAAAACAAAGCTTGCCTGTCTGAATAAAAATAACTCGAAGAAGTATTTCACTGCTGGAAAGACAAAACAGAGAGAAGGGCCCGTGCTATTCCCTTTTCTTCAAAAGGTAGAAAACCGACAACAACCAGAATGGAAGGACCAATACCCCTGCTGATGGGTGGCATACTGTGCAGGCGTTTGTTTCAGGAACCAGTGCGGCCCTGATCACACAGAGACTTCTTACTCCTGGTGCAGTTATTTAAAAAAATGTTGTCTTGTTAAAGTCTGTTTTGGACAAAAAAGTGGGCTTTGCCTGCGGAGCCAGGTTGCATGCACACCCGGCCATTATATGTTATTAATGAGAAAAGCGGGGCAGTACTACTTTTTACAATTACCCACATGTTCACCATTTTTTCCTGATTCACATATACAATTTATGAGGAATACATGATTAAACCTCTTTATTAGTGATCAGTTAGACAATGAACTGGATGGTGGATCATATTTGATCAGAAGAGCCTTGTTTTTTTTTTTTTCAGTTTTATGTTTTCACAGTACAGGAACAATATGGGCACCACTTCCGCTTCACAAACTTTCTCTATTGCAGCTGAACAGCGTGCTAAAATCTGTTTCATTTAAGCTGAGAAATAGGTAGTTTAGCAACAGAATCTTGGTTTATAGTCCGAATGCTATGATGGTTGGAAGTTGTCCAAGTTCCTGTTCCTGTCTGTCAACTAAACATGTTATTATTCAACTCTCGTACTTGTACATATCTAATACTAGAACAGCTATCAAAAGTCAAGACGATACAGCTCTGATATTTCATGTGAGGAAAAATGTTTGCTCACTTTGATTTCCATATTCCAGCTAAATAATTCAGAGTATTCCTGTTTATGCCTCCTGCAGCATGCAAAGGGTCAGAGTGAATTAAATCAGTAATGAGAGTGGTGTGTATTTCGACAGAAGAGCCCAGCGAGTGAGAGCCCCCGGGCCTCGAAAAGCTAGATAAATGAAGACGTATGGTATGAAAACCTCCAGTTACGCGCTCATGTCCTCGCATCAACAAGTGCTCGTACCGCGGCATCAGCAAACACCGGCGTGACAGAGGGAGAGGAAGAGCTGCAGAGAGACTAAAAGAGCAACTGTAGCGCTCCTGCCTACGCCTCTGCCAGACAATTTAAGTGCAGATGTAGCCTGCCTCTACCACCTGCGGTGGGGCCTCTAATACAATGGAGCTTAAAACAATGAATAAGTAATTTCTGCTGTACTTAAAAGCACCCTTTTGTCCTTCAAACCATCGAAATACTTGCCATTATAGCTGATTCATGTGAGGGAGCAGGAGGAGACGAGACCCGGCAGAAGGCAAAAGTTAGCAAAGGATGAAGCTTTTGTCTCTTTTCTCCCCACATTTGGACCAAATTGGGCTTGAAATGACAGGTAACTGGGCATTTCTGAGTAGCATGTCAGAAGCCTGATCATGTTCTGAGTGGGGCAAATGGTCGAGGGTTTCCTGATGCCTTGAGCGTGCCTCTTCACATCATCTATGATTTCTCTCTTATGAATGAGGTAACTGTATAAGAGTTTTAGACAGATGGATTCAGACATGTACTTTATATAGGGGCATGATATGAGCCTTTGTGTCTCTAAAAAGACCCGGTGTTTGTCAGTTAGAGGCAAGGAGACCAAGTCCACTTTCAGCCCTATGTGCCCTATGTAATAGTCTGTAATTGTTTTACACGCTGAGTGCTGACGTCCTGCGGGCTTCTCCACGAACGAGATGGATTTTATTTCCATTTTCAGTTCTATGCGGATGAGTCCTGGCTTGCACTACTAATAAGCAGATCCACCACACTTTAAGGACTGGCTTAATTACTGATTCTTGGCTGACCTTGCTGTCTGAACTTTGCTTTAGAGCATCAATTGTGGCTCGTCAATTTCTATGTTAATGAAGACTAGAGGCGATGGGGAGGGACAGGGAGGGGACAATTGTTTTCAGACAAAGTTGATGTTCCGAGGAGGGTTACGTGATTAAAAGACTATTAAGTAACCTTGCAAAGAGACAGAGCGAAAAGAGAGGAGATAACAAACATCTTCAGTTGCTTTACTTTTATTATGTTTTTTTATTATATTAGATTTTAAGTCTGCAGTTCTTTTTCACTGCATGCAATGTGACAACTGAGTTAAAGTATTGCACATTTCTGTACTGTCTCGATTAGAGACAAATCAAACACAAGTTTTAAGACCATACTGACAAGTTACAGACTCTCAGCCATATAGAGATTTAAATATTTAGTTCACATAATCTCTTACTGTTTCTCTGCTTCCTCACTTATTTACCAGTTTTCATCTGTCTCACCCTTGTACTCTATATTCCTGCTAACCCCCTCTAAAAACTCAAAAAAGGAGGTCGACGTTGTGCACGCTGATTTTTCATTTTTTTACATTTAAAATATTCCTACAATTTGACACTTTGATACCTTCCTGCCTTCCTACAGTCATGCCTATATGTTGGTGTTTAGCCATTCAGTCCACAACCAATCATTAAAGCCTGAAACCCACCAGGCTAACCGTCGGCCATCTGAAGCGTTTGGGGGGACTCGGTCGAGTTCGGGAACAAATCTGTTTGGTGTGTTCAGCTGCGTTGGAAGCTTTTGGAACCTCGCGGACAGCGTCTGATCCGATTCAACTTGCGAGGTCTGAGAAGGTTGGCTGTTGGCTGTCTGAGCCATTGGATACTCTGATTGGCGGTGTGCTAGCGAATTAGTGCGGTGTGTGGGAGGGGCAGAAGTGTCGATGGTACAAACCACATAAACAGGGATGGCGCAGAGTTACAGACTACACTTCGTCGTTGCATCGCATTTTTGGGATATTTCTACAAATTTCTGGATGGCTGCGTGGACCAAAGAAATGGAGGAGCAGCTGATTTCACTGGTGGAAGAGAGACCGCCGGACTACACTCCGTTCTGTCATTTCCTGTTTTCATGTTTTGGAGTACTGGCACGAGACTAGCGCCACCCTCTGTTAAGGAGGCTTATTGCATCTCGCGCAAGCGCAGAACGTACACACTACTGTGGAGTTGGCAGTACGTTGAAGCGTTATGTTTCAATGCAACTTTTCTGCCGAACGGGTGAGACGAGAGGCAATGGAGTGGTCGGATAAAGGCAGTTGGCGATTGGCTGGGGCAGTGGGCAGTGTGTGGGGGGCCTTTAGGCAAGTACATTATATACGTATTCCTCTAGAAGTAATACTGCATAGAAGTGAAACACAATCACCATAGTAAATGTTGGCAGTGTACTTCTCTGCAAATTATGTTGCAACTTTACATTTTAACTTTATCTGGTTAGCTTTAGGTCCAAAAAACACTTGGTTAGGGTTGAGAGGAGATCATGTATTGTACTATCGGGTATGAGGGATTACTGACAGTGACGAGTGATATCTCTCACCCGCTGGAAAGAACTGCAGAATTTAACTATGTAATTGATTCAGCTAATTTAGAGCTAGTTTAACTTCACAGGCTTTGAGAAAGAAAAAAAGAAAAGCAGCTAATTTAGTCTGTTTCAATGATGGCTAGCAGTGGAAGTCCCGATCTTGGAGTTTTCCTCATCTTTGCATTCATTCATTCATGATAATTGAATTGAACCTTCACTATTTTCTTAGTAGTTAATTGGGTTTGAACCATCTGTTTAATTTGTGCTTTTCTTTCAAATTTAAGGGAAGTAAGGCATACTATAAAACCAGAGCAATAGTTACCAGTGTATAACCATGTTAAGCCATGAATGTTTCTTTTATAAACCCCACCGTGCACACAGGCGATACATGAAAAGCATGTGAATAGGGAACATGTGAAGATTTACACTTCTGCACCTGCGGGATTCCTCCACCCAACCTCCGTCTTTCTTCTCTCTTCCCAGCAGTTCTGTCTTTCTCGCTCCCTTTCAGTTTTTGCCTGTGTTCCTTTGGATGGAGAATGCTGATCCTGTTCCAGTCGTTTGATTAAAAGGAAAAGCCTCAACTGGGATTCACCGGGAATGCTCTCATGATGCCTCTGAATGCAGGCTCTTGATTGGCTCCTTGATGTATAATTCAGGTTACATGGAAGACTGATGAGGCTGGTTAATGATGTTGACAAGTGACTCAACACTGATTGAACACACTCATTCTACATATTGAGTTCACTCAGACTGGCAACGTTTCAACATCAGTCTGATCTTCATCAAGGTCAAAATGTTTAAAAATGGCTGCCACATACTGTCAAATGCTTCTGACACCAAAACATCTGGCCCAGACACCAGGCATTTGACTTTTCTTATTATTATTTATGATGTAGCTACTTGTTGATTTCATATCCTTGACCATATGTATCAGATGCATTTATTGGGCAATTAGGGGTGTTGAACCTGCAGAGAATGATCACATGAATCTGCAGCTCTGCTCAGCTTTACAGAGACAGCAAGCTCCAGCTCATTGTTTAGCTCCACTGGCTTTGGATCCCTCTAACACCGCTCATAGTTTTGTTTTTAGCTGCAGCTGTTTTTGGCAAGCTCTCATGGTGTAGTGGTCTCTCAGTTAGAGATGTAAGCCTGTGACCGGAGGGTCGCCGGTTCAAATCCCCGGACCAGCAGGATAAGTCTGGGTGGGGAAAGTGAAACCAAGGCTTGACCTCACCCTCATTACCACCTTTGAGCAGGGCCCTTAACCTCAACAGATCAAATCTCAGACTGTGGGTGTACTGGGCAGTTTCCAGGTGTGAATATTTAAGTGTGTGGGTGTGATCAGGAAAAAGAGAGCATTGAAAAGGTAAAGGGAAAAAGTCACCGTATACTACCTCCTCAAACCCAAACAACTGAGCAATGACAATAGGTAACAGTGACACATTCTAACCCCTGATCCCTGACTCATCAAGTACAGCATGATGTGGCCTTAAACTTAAACTAAAGCGTCTCAGCGTTCCCACCACGGCCCTCTGAAACGCCATCTTCACAGCAGAGTTTATTCAGAGTGTTACCCGCTGAGCTCTCATCTCTTCCTCGCTCCTTTGGAGAGATTCTGCTTTCACTGCATGTGTTTTGGTTCTTGTGATAATTTCTGTGGGTTGCGGATGGTTTGCTGGTGAGCTGCAGAGGGAGAGAATCTAGTTCCCTATTGAAAAATGTGCTCGGCACGCGGGGAAAGAAACTACTCCGTACATTGCTGTGAATCTTACTGCGGCTTCTCGCAAACTCTCAGCACCAAGTAAAATAACAAGGCAGCGGGAATAAAAGGCTCGGACTAATGTAGGGATTATTCCTGCAAGGTCCTGTTACAAAACAATTGGGACTTTCACTTCAACACAGCATACGTTCATCTTTTTTTTGTTACATTAGAATATCAAACGTGTCTGCTGCGTTCTAAGACTTTCTGGTTCACAATAGCTGTTACTGGACCGTTTTTAGATTGTGAACATCCTGCAGTGGGTGGTGCATTCTTGTAAAATCCTAGACAGACAAGATGTTCTGAATCTACCAGCCCTGTTTGTCCTGCTGTCAGCCTCCCCTTAACCCTCTCCTCTCCTGCTCTGCATTTTAAACACGAGACTCCACATTTGATTCCTCTCTGATGGAGCAGCTGATCGGTTTCACACCACAACTTCAAACAGCTTTACAGCACAGTCCAGCTAGAAAGGTCATGGCACTGTGATATGGAAAGATGCCACTTTGATCAGGAGAGCTGTCTGCGAGTTGACAAGGATGGTGATCAAAACATGGAAGGGATGAAAACTAAATAATCCAGGACAAGTTGATGCCTCCAGAATACCCCATCGGAATGTCTTGTACGGTGTATTACTTTATGGTTGCAGATGTACACGTTGGCAGTGTCAGTATCAGTTCTGGACAGAGCAATTCAGGCATATTGGTAAAGCTTTGAAAACTGAATTAGCATTTTGGAAAGTGTACCTCAGAGGGATTGACAACAATAAAACAATTCTCATTCTGATGCATTGTTGTTTCTTTTCAATCGCACACTCTGGCTGTCAGCAGTGTTTTTTCCACTGGCACAGATGTGAATACCAGATGAGCAGGGGAAATGGCATCATCTCTACAATTACAGGAAGGTCACGACCTGCTGTCACAGCAACCGCTTGGCATCCGTTTGGAAACTGCTTGGCACCCGCAACCTGCAGATTTCATAAACCTGCAATTAGGCAATGGGCATGTATCAGTCAGCACACTGTGTGAAACATCTGTTTGTCGGTGTTTGTGTGTGTCCATACGCTCGTGTGTGTGTATCCCAGTAAGTGAGATTATAGGGTAGACGGACAAATGACAGACAGAGAGGAAGCAGATTGATCAGAGATGTTACGCTGAGATGTAAAATTATGAGCCCCGACCAGTAGGTGATGTTAATTTTAACAGCAGGGATGGCCATGAAAGCTGTATCTGCAGTCATGTCTCCTCTAAATACAATTTGTTACAGAGGTGGTTTGGTCTGAGGGTGTATTTTCAGCAGCACAGAGTGAGTGATAGAGTGATAGAAATATCATAGGAATCTTAAAGGAATACTAGAGAGGCAGCAGTGTGTCCTTTGGCTCTCTGATGACATGTTTCTACTTGTCACTTTGATCCTGAAGGTTACACCACTCTATAGGCTTAACTGATAATATAGTATTGAGTATTTATAGTATATAGTTTAGAGAGTGGGGTGGCAGCTCAACAAGGGAGAATGCAATTTGGTCATTTTGATAACGGCGTCCCCCCTCATCCACCCCCTCAAATCACCTACTGGCTGTTCCCTATTTGACAGCCATTAGAACTAAATAGAAGAATGCCCAGGTTCTTTGTAGTCTCCACGACATGTGTAATCTTCAATTGTGAAAAAAAGGCTTTGTGAGGTGGACGCTATGTGCCCCTATTTTCCAGTAGTAGTATGATTCCTCACTGCCTTCCAACCTGAGAACATTTAAAACTGTTATAATCAATATTTTTTTTATATCAAGGATGGATTATGTGACTGTATAATGTCATAAATCTGCAATTATCACCCACCTCTGCAGCAACTTAAAGTAAATTAAATAAAAAAGGTAAACTAGGTTTGAACAATAATAAAAAACTAAACTGATTTAAAATGACAAATATATATACAAGGATTGCTTGTAATTTAGTCATGAGAGTGGGAAGAATGCATACATTCTTACATTTGATTGCACATTTGCATAGATACATTTATTATCTATTTGCACAAGTTATGTACATACAAGGACAGTTGCTGTATATAGTCTGTTTATCTTTATTCTAATATTTTTTGTAACTATATTTTCTATTCAAATTGTTATTTTATTCTTCCAATATCTCTTTATAATCTCTATCTATAGTCTCTATTTTTTAAGACATACTCTTGTGCTGCTAATTTTTTCCATCTGTACTGCTGTGTTACCTGAAAATTTCTCCCATGGAGGATCAATAAAGAAATATCTTATCTTATCTTACATGTATGTGAGTCAATCGCCTTGACAATGAGCTGTTAATGCCATAATACCTTTTCTGAACTTCGTAAATCTCGCCCCTTGCAATTATCCCGCATGATATAATTAAAATGAATTAAACTAATAATGAAAGCTAGAAAAACTAAAGATTTCAGCTCTGTCCTTTATAAACTGTACAAGCTGCACAATGAAATATGAATTAAATATGAATGAAAAATACAAAACTATATTAACTCTGCTCTGCAGTTGCCCTCAGCACTACAGTACACTTTGGATTCTTTCAGCTCATGTTTTGGTTCAGTCTCAGTGCTGTTTGCAGACACTGAAAACAGCTGTTTACAGCTAAAAAGCTCTAGAAACCCACAGTACACTACCTCGATAGCAAACTAACTAGATTAGTCACTATCTGGAGCTAAAGAGACAGGTATTTCCCTCAGGAGTTGGTGGAGACACAAAACAGAGCTAAAAGATGAGTGAATATGACCTGCCCAGTTGCCAGAATAAATTGTTCATAATTAAAGTTTCTGCAAACAACTGCCACAGTCAGTTGTGTGTTTCATCAGCTACATACCATATTGACATTTCTACAATACCTGTCACATCTTTTTCACTTTGGATGTTTATGCAGTGATTTACATAACAGGAAGTGGAGGGGCATTTGCCAGCGTTCCACTGGGGCATATTTTTAAGGAGACCTCAGACACCTCCAACCGTGTTTGCAGCCACTAGAACAGGCATTTTGCCATAACGTGATCTTTTCCTAATCCTAACCAAGTGGGGTCTTTGCCTAAACCTAACCAGACCATACACAGAGCATTGTCACGACATGAAATTGTAAACTAAACCTAAAGTAATTTAAGTTTCAACATAAAGGCTCATGTGGTTTGAAGAAACTTACTTTTTTTTCTGAAAATTGGCTATTAGTAATTAGTAATGTTGCAGTGCCTGCTGAATGAGTAGTGTAGGTAACTGTTGGCTGACATGTTCACCACTTTATAAGGTGATGTCAATGTTGTGTTCACCCAAAAACCAAGTAGTACAGGCTTAATGTCTGATGAAAGAGAGTTCTGAATACTTAAACTGTAATAACTCAGCATGAGCACCCACATCTACATGGATCCACTTTTCTTTTGTATTACTGTGATGGGACCTTTGAAAATACAGAATTGCACCAACTGTGGTGTGAATGAAAAGCATTTATTCAATTAGATTAAAACTTCCAACAAAACTCACGAAGAAAGCACTGAGGGTTTCTGTGTTGGAAGCAATTTGTCTGTTTCACAAGCTCCGGCTACATCTGTTCTGGTGCAACCCATTTCCCAGTGAGAATTCACATTATTTGTCTTATTTTCAATTTGAACCAAGAAATTAATTGTTTCTTTATCTGATTGCATTCTAATACGGAGTCTATTTCCGTCTGCGTGGGGAAAGTGGGACGCGATGCTAATTCGAGATATTGCTCTTTAAAGCAGAGTTGGTCCCTTTTTTGAAATTATTGAGAGCTTTAATGTTGTGCTGTTTCTGTGCCGTCAAAGAAGCTGCTGTGGAGAGCCATTTAGCAGAAGGAGACTGGACAATGCAGCAGCAGGGAGAAAAAGGAGTGTGGGAGTGAGATGTGATGGGGTCCCGTGATCTCTCAGCTGTTTCTATGGCATCATTCATGCACACACCACTATTCATTTGCTGAATATTTAGCAGGCAGCAATATGCGAGCCAGTGAGTGAGTGAGTGAGTGAGAGTGAGTGAGTGAGGCAAAAGAGTGAGGCAAGCGAGCGAGTGGGTGAGATTTTTTTTTAAGGAGAACGAAGAGGAGGATTTATGTCATATCAGTTGAGCTCTATATTTTCTGCATGACGGATAACGGTCAGGTACCTACTCATACTCGGAAAGGAAAAACTGTGGAGGCAGACACGTCTGTGACGAGTTTCCTGAGCCCTGAGCACAGTGTGGTTATACAAGACGGCCCTCTTCTTTCCCATCTCGTTCACAGACACCACGGATCCTGATGGGATGTGATAAAGAGGTGTTTGTCCTCATATTGACACACAAACAGACAGGTGCATCTGGAGTGCACTCACACTGTATGTCCTAGAGCCGTTAGACTCCAGACCTTTTTTTGTAACATCATTTCTGCATCACGATTTTCATTTTCACTGAAAAAACTTAAATCCTGGTGTGACATTTGATGGCGTCTCGACCAAATAAACACATTTTCTTACAGCGGAAGAACGAGATCTGTAGGCCAGGGCATCTCTGCGGCACAACAGTACATTATTGTAAGGTTGTCTTGTCAAAAGCCATCCTTCATCAAAAGATTCACCGTAATTGAGACGACTCCCATTTAAAAAGGGGTTGATAGGCTCTTAAGTATAGATATCCAAAATAGATATCAGCTTCTCTTTTCATTTTCTCAGTTAGTTTAAAGCAGCTTTCCTGCAGAACATCCTAAAATGTCAAAATCAGAAGGCCGTGGGTGGAGTGGCTGATTTACATGAATGAGTTACGACTGTTATCAGCTGTTCTTCCAACAAAAAATGCTTGTGTGAAGGTTTCAAGTGGGAGGTGATGCCCAGTGGTGGAAAGTTATTTAGTGCATTTACTCAAGTTCTGCACTTAAAGTGGAATTGTGGTATTTTAAAAACCCAGGCCTTATATTCACATGTGTTGGTGTGTAAATGAATCACACTTAGCAAAACATTTGGAATCAGTCTGGTAGATATCCTCAGCTGGCAGCCGCAGCATGTCTGCTGTGGCTGCAACGTAGTCCTGTTGGGACACTCCGACTGTTTTCAAACTGATCCGTACAGAGAAATCCTTTTTTTTTTTTTTTTTAGTAAAAGTAAGATCCTTCTTTGGAACCAGAAACAGTTTCACTCAAGGAGAAGTCTTGCTCTCAAATCTCACAAGAGCTGAGCTTCTGCAGGACGATGATGGTGAAAGCGTTGGAGGAACTGCCACCAAGAATGCATTATCAAAGGATCACACTGCAGCCGTCTCCCACCTGCCAGCTGAATGAACCTACTGGAATTCCAAAATGTTTAATAAGTATGAATGATTTATTTAAAACATGCAAATATAAGGCCAAGGGTTAAAATGACTGGAATACCCCCTTTAAGTACACATTTCAGGTACTTCTGCTCCTATATATTGTACTCTTTAATGCACTGCATTACTTTAACAGCTATAACACAAGTAAGGCTGCTTAACAAATGAACATTTTATATATGGAAAATTTGATGAGCTGGTGAACTGTGATGCATTGTTATAGATTAAACACTCCAACAGTATATACACACTTTCAGCTGAACCCGGCTTAAACTACTCAAATAATAAAATGATGTGACATTCAGATTAATGCATCAGTAATAATCACCCTGTGATATAATTGCATTACACTCACAGGGTGCACGTTTCAGCTCTGAGTTCATTACAGAAATGAGTCATAATACACCTGTAGTAGAATAAATGAGTAATGTGCGTTTCTGCAGACAAAGCAGTTTTACATTTTTATCTCCTGACAACACTGCGGTTATGGTCTGGTGACATTGGCACAAGAACCACATGGTTAGGGTCAGGAAAAAAATGAAAAGACATGTTTTGGTTGCCACAAACACAGCTGGAGATGTCCTGACTTCCTGTCGAAAGTCGCTGTTTTTTGTCTCCACAAATACAACTGGAAATTGTTTTGAGGTCTCCTTTAAAATATGCACTGTGAAAGGTTTACAGGTGTAGAAACACCATTGTGCCTGGTCAAAAAATATCCATTGGCTTCTTATTTACAAATGTTGAAACGCAGTCCTGAACTGCAGTCACTGGCTTGGCAGCCTTGTATACCCCGTGTAAAAGTCAGGTCATGAACATGTAAAGTGATACACACTTTGAGTAAATGTCAATATGTTAAGTATACTTTGAAACATACAAATATGAACACATCAGTGGTTTGAGGAATTATTTACTGCCAATACTTATTACTGGCAACTGGGCTGTTACTCAACAACGACACACACTTTTACTTTCATCTTTTTGTGGTAGTGTGGAAGCAAAACTTTCCGAAGAAAGCGATCTTACCACATTGTACACCACTGCTGATGGCTCTGACACGATGCAGGATTATCTCCAGAACTATGTTCTTATTACATCAGCCATCAATTTGAAAGGCGGCACAGGTGAATGGAGTTCTTTCTGTGGCGCTTGCAGCATTGTTAAAAAGAAAACCCAACACAAAAGAATTGAGAATCATTGTCTCTCCAGCTAATCCACACAACGTGCTGTGGACACTTTTTTTTTATTACCTTCTTATTACTTTCTACCAAAGAAACAGCAGGCATGAAAAGAGAGTTGGTTGTTGTTGTGTGTACATTTCCAAGAATGGATGGGCGATTCTGCTGTAGCAGAACTGGAGGTTAGGAGAGGGGGAAATGACTTAGCCATCGACATAAAGACGACAGCTGTGTTATCTACACACAGACGCCACGTGTCTGCCTGGAAGTCCTTTTTTTTTCTTTTTGCTTCTGTGAGTTGCTTGGTCCAAACCTCAGCAAGTCCCAAGTCATTTTTTTCTTGGTCGTGTCAAATCAAATGGAGTCCTTATAGTCGAGTCAAGTCCCAAGATACTGCAGTATCTGGTTTTCATAAAGAGACAAGTCAAGGTATTAATACCTGTGTGATAATGGTATTATCGGCACAAAACTTTATAAAAGCCTATTTATTTATTTTACAGTTTTTACCTCCCCATCACTTCCTCCCACATCACAACTAAACAAAAAAAACGGCAACAAAAACTAAACACAGGAAGCTCACTGGAGGCATCTTGTCTCAAGTCAGGTCGCATCACAAGTCTTTCACTTCTTTCAAGTCTTTCAAGTCCAAGTTGTGTTTCAAGTCGTCAAAGCGATGACTAGAGTCAAGTGGAGCCCGGGTCACAGTGACTATATATATATAAATAATTTACTGTTTGAAATGCTTTGCAAAAATCAATAAATATGGCCCCGGTGACACGGCTTTTGAGTTTTAATAAATGACATCGATTTTTGGAGTGGTGAATTTCAAGCCCTCACAAAAAATAGTGAGGGGAAAAAAGAGTTTATTTTTTCTTTTTCTGTCTTTCTTTTAAATCTTACCGTCTACAATAAAACAAACCGTACCAAACACACTGTACACTCAGCTTATTTCGGGTCTGGTATTAATATCAGTGCAGCCCCCTCAAATCTTCTATTATCGTACAAGAAGTTGTCAAATCAGCCTCAACCAGGAGGAACACACAAAAGACAGAGAGAGAGAGAGGGAGAGAGAGAGAGAGAGAGAGAGAGAGAGAGAGAGAGAGAGAGAGAGAGAGAGAGAGAGAGAGAGAGAGAGAGAGAGAGAGAGAGAGAGAGAGAGAGAGAGAGAGAGAGAGAGAGAGAGAGAGAGAGAGAGAGAGAGAGAGAGAGAGCGAGACAGAGAGAGAGAGAGAGACAGAGAGAAAGAGAGAGACAGAGAGAAAGAGAGAGAGAGAGAGAGAGAGAGAGAGAGAGAGAGAGAGAGAGAGAGAGAGAGAGAGAGAGAGAGAGAGAGAGAGAGAGAGAGAGAGAGAGAGAGAGAGAGAGAGAGAGAGAGAGACAGAGAGAGAGAGCGAGACAGAGAGAGAGAGAGGGCTGGACTGTCCTGACTCTGACCTCAGTGATGTGGTTCTGGTCCAGGTTCAGGCTGCTCAGTGAAGGAAACATGGCCGTCTGAGCTCCTACAGAGGAAACATTCAGTTACAGCTT
>OMLP01013129.1:14106-34981 GCA_900302685.1 Spondyliosoma cantharus | reverse complement strand
ATATATATATATGTATGTATACATATATATATATATATATATATATATATATATATATATATATAAAAATAATAATAATAATTGAAAAACAAGTTCCTGAAACACTGACCACGTTTGCAGCTTTGTTGCTCTTTGAATGTGGTGTCCTGAGTAGCCAAACAATAAATTCCAACAGTGCTCAGAATTTATGAACAATCCAGTTTGTGCCAGAGGGCGCTCTGCAGCTCGGAGTGACTAATGACAAACACAACCATAGAGTTGGCTCCGAATCATGTGTTGCACCCTTTCTGCCGGATGTGAAATGAAGTAACCGTTCTCAACTCATTTGCCACATAAACTTAATAGAGGGACAATATCAGTGCAGTTTTATAGATTATTCTGCTCATCGAGAACAACAACAACAACAACAGCAACAGCAACAGCAACAGCAGCAGCAGCAGCAGCAGCAGCAGCAGCACATTCTAGCAATATGGCTTTAATTGAAATCTTTAATTTGACTGTTGAAATAATTGTTTCTACAGTTATGGCTGTAGTTAAGATGCATATACTATAGCAAATACTTAACTCCTAAAGTGTCCTGACTTTCAGAGACTATATAACTTGTGGATGCAACTTCCACAACTGAATCCCGGACAGACGTCTTGTTAGTTGAGGCCCGACATTTTCTCTCCAAAGGGCACCTCCGCTCCACATTTGCTGCATTTCTATGAATATCCCTCATGATGCATAGATCTGTAAAATAGATGCGGCTGTGCATCCTGTCCTAAGGGCAATGTTTTATATGAGGTATTCACACACAGCATGTCAGTGTGGCAGGGCATAGGTCAGAGGTCCTGTGTGGTGTGTGACGCATATGAGTGTTGACTGTGTGATGTCAGGTCAGTGACCTCATCCTTCATCAACACCTACTGCTCCTCACACTCCTCTTTGCTTTAATAACAGGTCAGGTTGTTTGATGTATTCGAGGGATACTTTTGTGTCAAGTAAAATTTACAATGTGTTCAACACAAAGGCATTTCTGAGGAAACTATATTCTCAGTAATAATCTGACATCTTATAGTCTCCAAAATCCAAGGTTATCTGGAATGACTCGTGTGCTCTTTGTTGTTGTTGTGGCAAAGTTCTTCAAAGAAAAGAACATGTTTATCACCTGCATCCATAAATCTACCAGGCTTTGATGAATATTTTGCCTGGGGCATTTTGGAAAGAAATCACCATGTAATGGAACTGAGACAACCTAAATGACTAACGGCGTCCCCAAGCATCCGCTCATGTTTGGCCATTTGTCTTCCCTGCATCCATGCAGTCTACATTTACTTCTGCATACGTCTGTCATGCTAAAACTAAAGATGTTCCCAATGCATAGTTTTTTTCCTGTATTGTCCTCATGTTCAGCTGATCATTTTATCTTAACTTATACTTGTTTATGGCAGTGACTGGGAAAACAGCCAACTCAATTATTGAGTTTATCAAATCTATAAAGACAAGAACGCCCTTGATCAATGTCACTTGAAAGACGAAAAAAAAAACATCTCTCCAAGCCAGCGTTATAAACACAATGTAAATGAATGTAGTAGAGGACGCTTAACAAAACTGAAATCTGCTGTCTATTCGGTTAAGGCATGTCAAAATGGTGAGGACCCAAATGCAGACACTGTGTGGGAGGCAGCTGAAACCCAAAGTCCAAAATCCAAAAACATGCAAAAAAAAAAGGCAGGCAAAGGAAAGTTCAAGATAAAACTCAAGAGAAAGGCACAGAAACACAGGAGGAGCAGGAGACAGGATGAAAACAGATGTACTGACAAAGAGAAAGAAGAAAACACAGGCTTTGATACACAGGAATGATTAGCCAATGAAACACAGTTTTATACAGAGCAAGGATGGGGAAAAAGACAAACGTAGGAAGTGGAAAGCCACAACAAGACACATGAGTTTGTCCATGTCTGAAGCTCTGCTGTCCGTTTGTTGATGCTTTGACTGCAGGTGTCCAGGTGGAACCACTTGTTTTCCTTCCTGGCGGTGCCAGCGGTGCTGCAGCTGTGTGTGCTGCCCTTCCTCCCTGAAAGTCCTCGCTACCTGCTGATGGAGAGGAGGGATGAGGCCGGAGCAGAAAAAGGTAGCGTATACATGTGTGCCATCCCTCTCACTCAAGTAACATCTGCAGAATGTGTATAGCCTGCCGCACCATAATCTGGTAGTAAACTTTTCAAAAGTTATCCGTAAGGCCCACTCAGCCTTCATATACTGTAGCTTTGGGAGGAGGGTGTGATATTAACATTGCCTGCCATGAACGGTCATTTTAATCTAGTCTGGAGCACGGACGTAATTTAAAGACATCTCAGAAAATAATAGGACCCAACCTGCCTGCACTGGATCACATCTTCAGATCATGCAGCATTCTGAAGGACGACACCCAGCCCTTTCACCACCCCTCCTCTCTACTACCGATCCCTACAAGCTCACACAATGGACTCTAATAAAAAGATCATTATCTGTTCAGTATTAAATTTGTCGCTATCCTGTTGGCGATGTTCCTATAGATGTTCAGATGACTTCTGAATCACCTGAATGATTCCCAGGCAAGTTCTGACGTGTCTTTTGTTCTGTGATTTCTATGTGCATTTATGCATTTATATCCAGAAGGAAAGCTGGGGATAATGATATCCTTGAGAGGTGTGAGTCACACCAAATTATGTCAATAGTGTCTCATGTCGGTGCGTTAAACTCTGACTGAGTTAAGAGAAGGAGTGTGATGTCCCTTGAGACAGTATCTCTGCCTCGTGTCTCTCCCTCTCCGCCTCCCTTTCAGCTTTGGGGGAGGCCTTTTTGTCTTACATCCTGTTGAATATCCATGTCAGTTACATAGTATATCCTGTAATTTTGGTAAGTTTTAAATTCCCATTGTGGTATCTTTAAGACTTTTAAACACACTTTAACGTATTACATTTGTGGAGTTACCCCAGAATACATCTTCTCCTGCTGTATTTATGATCAGAACAAAAACCTCACATAAAAGTCCTGCATTCAGACCTCACTGAAGTAAAAGTATGTAACTATTATCAGCAATATATACTTAGAAGCAAAATGTATCCTGTCAGAGCTTTACAGTGATATCTGATGTTTTTGTATTAATGTTATTGCTATTAACTTATATGTTGCATTTTATGGCTGTAAATGTTTAGGTTTGACTTTTTTCAGCTACATATTTTCCCTGGAAAAAAGTAACCTGAAATATAACAAAGCACAAATATCTCGATTTTGTACACAAGTGCAGTACCTGAGTAACTGGAGGTCAATAAGAGTCACAGAGTCAAGAGTCAATAAAAGTCAAAACTTACACTTTTATTTTTGGACAACACCATTTCTGTCATTGGTTATCAACATTTTGAAGCCGTGGCGATGCACTTAACAGACTACAACTCTTCAATGCCTAATCAAATTGAGACGATATTTGGGAGTATTGAACATACAGCCACATTGCACATGTGTGTACACTTCTAACCCCAGGGGGCGCTACATTATTAATATGACATCATATTTCTGCAAATCTATTGTAAGGAAATGAAAGAGTTGAGTCAAAACTTTTTACAACAATTCTCCACGTGCATATGCACGACATTCTAAAGGATGGTACAAACAGCGCCAACTTGTGGCCATTGATGATATCCTACCATGTATCCTCAATGGATGATTCAGTTACCACCAATTTTGGGTGGAATCATCAGACATAAATCACCAACCCTGCTTTGAAATGTGATGTTCTGTAGCACAACTAACAGCGCCGGCTGCAGTGACAGTGTGTGCAAATATGCTAGTTTAAAATGCAATTGTGTTTCTCTTTTATTAATCTCAGGAGAGACCTTTCAGTGAAAATCTGCTGACAGTCAACAATAATTCACATGCCATGACAACAATATTTCCACGACCAAATTTTTTAAATATCTTAAGAGTAACCGTGCCATGCTGTACTTATGTGTGCTCAGTTCTCAGCTCACCTGAATGCATTTTAAGGCAGCAGAGACTGTCTATGAACAGACAGTTCACAGCAGTAACTCTAGCGTGATCCTGTTTAATGTTCAAATGCTGTGACATGAGGAGAAACACCATGGAGTAGCGGCAGAGCTCAAACTGCATGTGTTAACAAAGCATGTGGGGGAATGTGACGTCAGATATGCCTTTGATCAGTTTCTCTGGGGCGTTTTGAGCTCTTTCATGATCTCGTCCATACATTATGGATGGGAATTCTCCGAGGGTTCGGCTGCTTGTGTTCTTTGTAAAACGGCGCATCCTGTTTGTTTCTACTGAGCCCAGACTTACACAAAAGTCTGAGTGTCAGAGGACTTTACAGCTGATGAAGCACTCCGTTTGATGTTGATACTCAGACGATAAAATGAGAGAGTCCACTTCAACAAGGAGTTTTTACTGCGCAGTATCGATCATCTTAGCATATCAGACACATTGTTTTACCATACTTCTTCTTTTTGTGCTGTAGCTGTTTGGCAATATAATGCCAGAAAATCATATCTAGTAGAATAGACAGATTTGTCATCAAAATGACATTAACAAAGATGGGAAACAATTGAAGCATCAAAATGTCACTTCCTGTTGCTGCGTCTCATCCCCAAGTCTTCAAATTCTGAAGCTTTGGTTGGCAGCTCGGGTCAGACGCAAACATAAAGCATTGGTATTTGATGACCTTGCAATGATGCTCAATATTCAACCATCTTTCTCCAGGAGAGTTACATTTCGTTGATTTACTGTTTGATTTCATGACATTTAGTTCTCTCATCTCATTTTCTTCCCCATATCCGCGAGCGTCGCGGGGATGTTACCGCTTTTATCCCCCTTTTTTTTTTCAAGGGGTCGCGGGGGGTTACTGGAGTCAATCCCAGTTATCTCTCTGGGCGAAGGCAGGGTACACCCTGGATGAGTTGCCAGCTCATCGCAGGACCCTTACTGATGGCAGAGGCTGCCACACAAGGTGCCAACTGCACATCAGGAGCAATTTTGGGGTTCAGTATCTTGCTCAAGGATACTTCGACATGTAGCTCAGTTCCGCCCCAGGGGAGCCGGGATTCTAACCAGCGACCTTCGACCTGCTCTACCCACTGAGCTACAGCCGCCCGACATTTATTTCTAGTCAATTAAATCGTCGCCACTGTACACATACAGCAAGTGAGACATTTTGATACCTCTGTGCGGTCTCTTCTCTTCCCTTTACTCATTTTACGAGAACAACCAATTAAAAATATCCAACAGAAGCATTAGTAGATATCAAGAATGATTTGCAGACATGTGACTCAAGTCATTTGGTCAGAGTCTCAAGTGAGCCCCAACTCATTTTTTTCCGGGCAAGTCAAGACACAGGGTGTGACAAGTCGAGTCCTTAGTTAAAGGTGTTATGTTAGAATTGGCCACTTGTCGAAATTCATACTCAATACAAACTGGGGGCAGCATATCACCAGAGTAACCATTAATCTCTGCTAATTGTTAGTTAGTTAGCTAGTTAGCTCAGTTAGCCGTGCAGCTAGCGCTTTGGAGGAGCTTGGAGTACAGTTGGTGCTTACCCCGCTACCATGGGAGCTTTGGACCCAGATGGGCTGAACTAGTCAGTAAGCAAGCTAACTTCAGTAAATATCTCTTCAACATACATGGAGGTTATGAAGTCAAAACTGTTATACCTTCACATTCTTTGGATAATTTTACTTCATGTTTTCAACTAATATTGTAACATATTTCACCTTAAAGGCAAGTTAAGTCCTCAGTCAAGTCAAGAATGATAGTTCCTTGGAATAACTTCAAAGTCCAAGTCGCATCTCAAGTCATTTATTCTCTCTCAAGTCACGTTGCAAGTCATCAAAACTGTGACTTGAGTTGAGTCCAGTCACAGTGATTAGAAAAATATTGAATATGTTGCAGGTGTTCAGGCTGAAAACAGCTCTGCATTCAAGCAATGACAGGTTTTGTATTGGTGGGAGTGTTTCTTTAGGCACCAGTTACACATGAAACAGGAGCCGCAGAATCCACTTTGAGTAGCAAATTTATGAGTTTTTAGGTTTTTCATCTGTTGTTACGATGTCTGCGTCATTAACAGTTAAAATGCAGGAATGTGCAGTGCCTTGTCAGATGATGTCATCTTGTGGTGTGGTAAAAGTCATGTCAGGTTTTTTTTTTCTGGACGAGCCTGTGTTTTATTCTTGGAGCCCTCTGCATGGGCACCTCGCTGAGCCCCATACAGATAAATAAGGGGGGAACCCTGGAATATTTTCTCATGTCATTATTTTTTTCTATATTTACAAAATATCTTAGGATTTTAGTTCATCACACCAAACGTGATACACAACAGAAGAGAGCAGAATCATAACTCATTATTACTTCCATTGGCTCCATGTGTCATCAGTGGTGATGAGCATCAGTTGCAACAACATTATATTAACCTGGAAGAAAAGACAATTTAATCTATTTCAGTAAGGCAATTATTTTCCAGATCAGTCAGACTGTATCTATTTGAATTTAGCACACCGCTGTCATTATGCTGTTATCTTGCTTTGGTATGTTAACTGAGGGAAAGAGAAAAAAAACATTTTATTTTGAAGCTTTTAAAGGTCCATTAAACACTCTGATACTCTCATGGTTCCAAGCATATCAGCAAAGTGTTTTGCACATTCCTTTTGTGCCTTTTATGACGAATACCAATGGTGTATCTTTGAGAACTCATTTCTAACTTTGTGCAGTGCAGTTAATCTGCAAACTTTATTGTTTGGTATTCAAGGACGATACTTGTACCCTTTCTTGATGAAGCACTTCTTATTTTTAGCTCGCTTTCTCGTTATGCCCTCTGTCTTTGTTTATTGCTGCTCCCGACCAAATAAATAATTCCAGCCTTGAGTCTGCTCAGCCAGTTGGAATGAGGAAGATTTTTCTCTGTTTACTGACACAGAAGACAAAAAGAGAAGTGAGCAAGCGATGTCTTATCTATAAATCAACCACAGTTTAGCTAAAAAACATGCCAAAAGTGTAGACAATTTTAAACTTATGACAACTCTGAAACTATTAAAGTCCAATATAACTGTTTTGGTTTGATAATTAGTGAAAAATGCAGGAGCGTAACCAGGGGGTTGCACGGGCAACACCTACAATCTGATTGGTGACCCATGATCCTAAACTATGATTGCCTATCTGCTTGGTCAGAGACACAACCTTACGCTGCATTGATGTGTTCCTCCGATGGTCCCATTTTCCAGGCTTGTCACTTCTGTCAGGAAGAGCACAAGGAAACGATATACTGACTATACAATAAATGACTTTGGTAAAAGTTTTACCATCAACCCAATGTTATTTGTTGTTTGCCATGTTCCAGCATCGTATGACGTCAACTCTGCAACTCATGTACCAAACTTTTCTCCGACTGTTCCGACTCCAGAGCAACTTCACATGAATTATCCCAGTTGGACAAACGTTTTTCCGATAATGTCCGACAGATCATGAACGCACATTAGCACACTAGTTCAAACCATCTGTTTGTAATTTCCTTTGGCTAGCCAAAACAAGAACAAGTGAATTAAACTGTTTCCAGAATGGTTGTAGTTTTATGTATCTTGGGCTGTGTTGCAAGAGGCAGATTGTAGCTTTTGCAGCACATCGTGGATTTGAAGTATTGCACACAGGCTTATTTTTAAAAAAAACATTATTATTTGTACTGTTGTAGTTACAAACACGTGAGGACCCAAATGCAGATGCAAGGTAAGAAGCAACAAATGAGCTTTAATAACATTAGTTACAAAGTCCAAAGATCAAAAATACAAAATGTGAGCAAATGACAAGGCATCAAAAAGAATTTCATATAAAACTACTACTAAAAAAAAAATTCAAACATGACATACGGACGACAAACAAAGCTACTGGGAAAATGTGGCGACAATGACTGTGTGAAAAGCTCCTTCGGGAAGAGATGAGTTGTCGGTGAAAGGACATCCTGCCCACTGCCAGCCAAGATTTTGCTGGCACGAGTCTGAAAAGCGCTGCAGATCCATGTTGTTGGCTTGTGTTACAATGCTGCAGTTGGGGAATTGTTTGTCAGCACACAGAAATCTTGAGGGGTGGCCCTGTAGTGTCCTATTATCGTCATGCAGTGTCAGACAGGAACAGCTTGTTCTCCTGCACCCCGTCTCGTCTCTGGCGCGACTCACATCAGCGGTGAGTCCTGCCCTCCATTTAAAGGTTGCAGAGGTTGTAGATGAGATAGTTTTGTAAGCTTAACACGGTCAGTGTGATTGCCAAACTGCTCTGTTTTCCCAGCATTGAACCTGCCGACAGATACAAAAAGCACGTTTACTTTGCAACTATGAAAAAGAAAGCATGACATGAAGTCTCACTTTCCAATCGTAACTCAACACATGTTTCAGTATGTGCTTGTTCTTTTTTTTTTTACATTTTTAAAATCTTTTTCTCTCTCTGTATATATAGAATCACTGTCAGAATGGCTGAAGGCAGGAGGCCGAGGTCACAGGTCTCTGTTTACAGTAAGGCGTGCGAGTTAAACAGCAGCTTTATCTTTCTTCATGGCTTGTAGTTTCTGTCTGATATCAGGCTCTATGTGATTAAGACCGTTTTGCTGTCACTCCCATTTGTGCTCCTTCAAATGCCCCTATGAGTAGGACTTTAGGATAAACATCACTGATAAATAGTTGATTTCAAATTAATCAAACCTTTGTTGATAGTTATTTAACAAACAAGGAAAATGCTCATAAACCAATAAAAAGCAAATTATTATAAAGCTGCAAATTACCCTCACAATTATTTAATAAATTGTTAATGAAATATGTCATTGTTTGTTAACAGTGAAATAACTATTCTAAGGTTACATAATGAGCATTTAGTTGTTTTGGCCCTTTTCCAGATCCATGTCCTTTAATTGTAGATATTTGCTACTTATATTTACCTGAATGTTGAACAAATAACTACTAAATCTGAATACTGAAGGTTTTCCGCAAAATATTAAGTTCATGAGCTCACATTATCGGACTAATATGAATTGGGACTGCATGTGCCTCCAGAAAGAATTGAAAACATTGCTCTGTTGGAGTTGTTGGAACCACAGAAACACTCCCGTGATTGTCCGGATTGTTACAGAATGGAGGGGTTTTCCCTTACAAATGATCCTTGACTGTGTGGAGAGCGCTTTAACCAGACAACAGGCAAGTTTAATTCAGTTTTCTGTCATGGCGAGCGAAATGCTGCCACTGTAGAGGCTGACTGGCTGTGCAAGAAGAGAGCCGCAGTGCAACACTGTGAGGCTGAGTAACATACAGGAAAGACAGGCCTGATTTTGAGTTTCATTAGCTTCATTTTAGCTGATACCGATCATTGTAACATGCCCTGATTGATACAGACTTTTTTATTATTCATCATTTTGGGACATGTCTATTGAGAACACATAAAAGAGCCACACTGGTTGACATGTTCCTGCATCACCACCAACATAAGCATGTGCTCCTTTGTCACTATCAAAATCTTTTAAAACATTTTGTGTAATGTTTAATGTTACTTATTCTTACATTCCTTTTTTTAATTCCCATTGAAGTTCCCACTGAAACTCAGAAAATGATGTCTGGAAGCAAAATCTGTTTTAAATAAAGAGCAAGAGAGAAAGCATTCAGGCCACGCAGGGACACCTGAAGCTGTGTGTTTTATACCTCCCATGTTTTGGCATATGATTATTGTAAGTGCCCCAAGCAAGTGGGCATCTGTGTGCATTTGCAGTCGCGGTGCTTGCCACAGCACTAAAATGGAGCGGAGCAGATCGAGCGATAGACAGATAGAACATATCACTTTGTTCAGTTTCTTCACGTGCCTGCTTTTCGCGGTTGCAAATAGAGCTTCCAGCCCCAGTTCAATTTCTCCTGTAACAATCGACAGAAGGGATATGATGGGAACGTGAGAGTGAGTCAACGGGAGAGAGAAAAGACAAACAGAGAGCGCTGAAAACCATGAACAGCTGTTTCTACGCACCTTCCCCTGCTGATTTTGGGTGATTATTGTGAATGCTCTGATTACAGTCTAAATCAATGTTGCTCTGTTTGTAATACCAGCTTTAGTTTTCTTTAAGTATTATCAGTTTACACCCAGGCGTTGTCCAATGTGCTCCAGATGCTGTGGATTTAATTTTTTTGTTTTTTGTGATTTTTTTCTCTCCACCTGAGCAGCATCCGATAGACTACTTGATATACAAATTAATCATCCTTTAAATTCGAATGTGTCCATATTGACCCTCTAGTCAGTCCATTGAATACTGATCAACTGCTAAAAAGGCTTTCTGTTCCCACAGTCATGGTGTGCAATCCGTCTGTCAGTCAGGCTGCATGGTGCTTTAAAAGCTGTTTGTGGTTCTTCCTTGTGGCCCTGCGAGTGTTCAGGCCACAACAGTGACATTGTGTGGACCCCCACTGTCCTCCTGCAGGGAAAATAAAATGGGTTGTGTCCACGGGGAGAATGACACTGTTACACATCCCACCACTATCATATAAACATCAATACCATGTGGTGCTACTAACTCCAACGGCCCAGTGTGACTCTGGATTAAAGAAGGTTTCAATATTTTCTATCAGCAGGGAAAGTACTAATTTGGATAATAATTAGACTGAGGTAAGATCTCACGGAGGGGAACATGTTGTCTCTCCTTTCCTTCACTCTCTGGTGGCTCTTTCATCATGGTAGATCTTTTTTTTCAACACATTCGCACACCTAAACGACAGAATAAGTAAATTACAGATGATTTCCAAAATGATGCATATGACTGCAGTCAGGCACCTAATCTACATGATTTAGGAAAAGACCAAGTTTTGATGTGAGTTAAGTATGTTGCGTAAGTAAAAAATGTCACCATTGACTTTGGTTTTACACAAGTGGTCTCCTGAGTGAAAGTGCTTTCTTTCTCATCAGTCCACTGCAACCTCCTCCCACGTGGACTTTGTAATTCTTTAGATAACGTCACCCGACATTCTCCTTTGCTCAAGTCATTGCCGTCTAGCAGTAAAAGTAAATTTGGCTTGTAATAAGCTGCTTGCAGAAACGATCTATACGGCTGTGAGGATGGTCTGTTTCTTTTAAAGTGTTTTTTTCTTTTTCATATATTTGCCATTTTATACACAGTATCTGACGATATAAACCACATTCACACGCTGCCCATTTTCCTCTAAAGTCACGCAGGGTGGGGAAAGCTCAAATGTTGTTCCAGTTTCAAGTGTGTTCCAGGTTGCATATCTCTTAAGCATAGAGAATCTGACAAACTGTTGTCATTCAACCACTTTCTGATTGATTAGCAAATGAAAAGGCAATGGATGGCCCACTCTGAGCATGAAGTCAAAGGAAAATGGCCATCGTATGAATAGTCTACTCACTCTCTTTCCTTCACACAATGGCTTGACTGGATCATTACTCATTCAAAGCATTTTTTTACAGTTCGAGTTAGAAACATTAGCTGCTGAAATTTTCACCTACAGTAAAAAAAACATGGCACTTCTGTGTACTTCACAACAGTGATGAGAGGTACTTGTCTCCCATGTTTTATGCCATTTTGGCTCTAAAAGGGCAACATACCTAACACGCTGCTGCTGAGTTTTGCACTCATATGCTGTGAAGAATTTAGGGAAATTATGACACATTATGTGAAATATTTCTCCTCCTCCTATGAGTGCAGAATGTACCCGTCCGACATGAGAGTATTATTTTTTAGGGCCAATATATGGGATATCAGTATGTGGGACGAGGACATTCGTTTGCAGCACACCAGGGAGTTCCAGGCTTGTATTTTCAGTATTTTAACTCATGCCTCACACGCGCCGCACCATAACACCCTGGAGTCCTTGAACAAGGTTTGAGTTTGTCCTCCTGCCTCCTGGGTAGTAGCTGTCAACCCTGTGAACCGTCCAACTCCCACATCATAATGAGCTGCTTTTTTTCTCCGTCGGTGTGGAGAGATTTGATATTCCGGATCATGTCCTTAACCTGTACCCACCTCGACTTCCCATAACCCCTCAGGATTCACCTTATCAGAAGAAGGGATTCAAGAGAGGGATGAAGCATCAGATTCAAGTAGCTCATGTTCATACAACGTTCAGCTGGCCATGCTGCAAATGAAGCCTGGTTAGCCCTGCACACACAAATATACGTGTTTATAGTTCTGGTTTAAAACCTTGTGCAGGCCTCTGACTGAGAGAAAAATGTAGCCATGACGATGATAATGTTGATGACGACGACGACGACGACAACGACAACAATAATAATAAATGATATAGTTCAGTGATATACTGCAGTCTGTGGCCAACAGCTGGAAAGTAAACTAAGCACATTTACTCAAGTACTTTACTTAAGTGAAAATCTAAGGTACCTAAAATAATAACTTAATTATAAATTATCATGATGTATTTTAGATTCAGATAATATTTTGTTGATCCATGAGGGTTTGGGTTTTTGACTTATTTGTTCCCTGTTTTATTTTGTAAGTCATATCCTTGCCTGCCATGTTTTACTCTCCACTTCCTGTTTTTGTCGTTTCCTCGCCCTTTTTCTGTGTACACCTGTGATTGGTTAGTTTATCAGCTTTTGTGTTGCCTGCTTCCTTACTTGTCACTCATCGTTGGGTCCGTACCTGTCATACTCTATAGTTTTATCGGTTCCTCCTCATTGCCTTATCTTTGCCAACTTTTTCGTTAGCTTATGTTTTGGATTTTCTTGACTTCCGCTTTATTTTATCAAAGCTCGCCTTTTGTTTTTCAACCTGCCTGCCTCTATTTCTCTCATATGGGGTTCCCTTTAAGATCATACATAGGGGCCATTCACAAGCCCCCCAGCAGAAACCACCGTCATTGATGCATCAATTTTTCCAGATTATAATAATTATTGATGCATCGAAAATGGCAGCTGTTTGAATATGGTCTATAAACAGATCCTGAACATCAGCTCCACTTTTCTTGATAGATTACAAAAGGATCCATGTGCACCGGTTGTTATTTTTTTTTTATGGGAAGGTTGCCACAGACACCCGGTTGAGTCCTGTTTAGATTTTTCACTGGTTAGAGTCCAGTGGTGCCCAGCTGGAGTCTGGTACCTAAACAAGAGGTTTGAGTCCTGTTTTTCGCCGATCTTCCGCGTTTGACAGCGTGGGAAGATCGCTGTCAGCCAACATCCACCCAGCTTACTGAATAACCAGTGACCTTACCAGGCCCAACTTTGGGCCCGTGCGGCATGCCTCCACTTACCCCAGCGGAGTCTGAGCCGTCCATTCTGAGATCCGAACTACACTCAATCGAAAGCCTCCTGAATGATGTCCTCCAGTGGCAGGCCCTCCTCCTTTCCCGGGTTGATGCGCTGCAGCAGGGTGCTCCCTGCATCTCTGAATGTCCACCGGCTGAGGATATTCCTGGGCCATTTGAACCACACTCTCCTTCCTGTTGTTAGGAAGGGGAAAGGGGTCTCTCTGTTTACTCCAGAGGATGATGGATGATGACCTCGACCCTGTCCCGCTGTACAACTTCTTCTCCTTGAATCCATTGGTTATGACAGGAAATCCCTGAACTGATAATCTATCAGACAGATTTCAAGCCAACTGTGCAACAGTGCAAACTGATGGTTATCAGTCAAACTTTTTAAGTGTATTAAAAGGGGTTCCTCAAGGATCCATTGTAAAAAAACTGCTTTTCAGGTCTATACCCCTCAGAAGTGGAATGACTTATAGCGTGCTCTTGAACTAAATCATGTTATTTCTTTAGATAGTTTCAAATGCTGATTTATGATCATATTGTGTATGTGTATTCATGTATTTTGTCCTCAGGGCTTCATTGAAAAGAGAGCTTGCTCTCAATCGACCTTCCCTGAATAAATAAAGGATTCATTCATTCATTCATTCATTCATATTCATTCATTCATTCAATCAATTATCTGTTCAAATAATATACTGTACTTTATTCTGATATATGTCATTCTGTATAATGAGTATTTTTACTGTAATCCAACTGACTTTAGTTAACATATGAATACTTCCTTCATCTCTGGTGGCCATGAATACAAATCAGTCTGCTGAGGATAATACAACATTTTATAACATTTTATATTTTATGCCTATTATTCATCATCTATGACGCAATTAAAGTTACATGATTGTTGGAAGAGTGTACACTGAGAACATGACAGGACCAGAATTTAGCTTGAGGATATGCTACTAATCTGACAGATGCACATTGTGAAGCTTTAACGACGACAAACACAACCACATGTACATGTGTAGTTTTCATCAGCACATCAATAGTGTTCAGGCCTAACAAATGTGTCTAGTACATTTCCATCCTTGTTAAACATTTAAAGTCATTTCTCCTAAATTCTCATAATATATAAACGGGACTGGTTCCCACTCATCGTCGCTCATTGACACATGGCTGTTGTTTATTAACGTAGTAAAAGCAAACAAGGTGAGAAAAAAAATAAAAAATAATATTTAGCCACTGACTCATCAGCATTATAGCAGATTTGCAGTTTGAGAGCCTATAAAAAACAAAGCCATAAAGTCCATTCTGCTTAAGAGTGATCCCCATGTAAATGGTCCTATACTTCACAGAAATATTAAAACAATCTAGACAGTATATGCAGATGATGAAAAAAATGTGTTAGCTTAACATGCTGTCAACTTTACAATGATGATATAGAACCAATCAATAACTTTCAGGTAGAAAACCCCTGCATCAAGCATTCGCTGACATGCCATCAAATTGTCTTTCTTCATGATTTCATGTTAGAGTGTTTGTGTCTCATTCATCTAAAACACGTCTGATGCTTTAATATGTCATTAATAACAACACTAACACTAATAATAATAATAACCAACATTAGTTTGGGGACCGCTTGACTTTACCCCAGACAACCAGTTGTTCCGAGATGTTGCTGTTGGGTTCACTGTAAATCTGACAACTTGACTTCACTTGAAGGAAACTAATTGCCTTAAAATTACCCAGTAAAGTAAACTAATCATTTTAAGTAGTTAAAACTGTTTGGCTCTTACAACTTACAATTAATAGTCTATTTTAAGAAATGTATCCATTTGAGGATATGTTTTCACGTGCTCAGAAATCCTCAACTTCTTTGATCGCAATATATTGGTTGTTTATTTAGGGTTGTTGTGTCCTTTTTTAAATGTGGATGTAAATGTATGCATCATTGTGTGCGTGTCTGTGTGTTTGTTTGTTTGTTTGTTTGTTTGTTTGTTTGTCAGCCTTCCAGAGGTTTTTGGGAAAGAAGGATGTGTCCCAGGAGCTGGAGGAGGTCCATGCGGAGGCTCGAGCTCAGGACAACGTACAGAGAGCATCTGTGTTACAGCTGCTGAGGAACCCAGCTGTGCACTGGCAGCTCATCACCATCATCATCACCATGGCCTGCTATCAGCTCTGTGGCCTCAATGCTGTAAGATGCAACTCTTGTTTCACCTCTTTCAAGATAGTCAGTGTCATCCTGTTTTCTGTGCAGCACATTTAGAACGTTGTTATTATTTTCTATTAAAAAAGTATGTTTTTCAAAAAAAAAATGGGTTAGGGTTAAAAAAAATATCGAAGTTCAGATAAAAATAATTAACATTTGGTAAATAATGTATATATATATATATAACTTATTTTTATTCATTGCTGGTATGGCAAACATTCTATACATCAGCCAGAGACTTTCTACAAAATGCTCATACCACCGGTCAACATTGTCTGTCAGTTTTGGCCGTGGTGAGAAGATTCTGGAGGAAAGTGTAGAATGATTCCTGTTTTGGTTTTACCGGAGAGGCTCAGACAAGCGAACAAGCCATTCTGCTTTCTCCTTTCCAAACCATGCACAACATGCCCAGTTGATTGTGATGTTTGCCACTTGTTTCAGCCTGATGATGAGTGGCTCTAAGACACACAATTCTGTTCTCTCAGTAAAGATCAAGATGTATTATTATTTATGGTAACGTTAGCTGTTGACTAGGGATGGACATATCAGATGGAATAACGTTATGCATGATATTTGACAGAACTGTCCTTCATTTTTGCCTCCCCTTTTATAACGTTATATAGTTTATGGCGATATACATGCAAAGACCTAAAGAGGACTCGAATTTGGCTAAGTGTCAAATGTAAGATTTCGTATTGTCCAGCCGCTGCTGGCAAACGCGCCGACAGTGGCTGGACAGCCTCACACTGTAGATCGGATGCCCATACCAGGACAGTAATAATGCTGCTAGCGTTAGCTGTGCTGCTAACATTTGTTTCTATGATTGCTGGCCGGCTAGCGGCTGGCTGGACATCGGCTACAACTACGCTCAGCTCGATGGATGATTGAGACAGTCGGGATGCCGCCGAAGCAGTGGACATTAGCGACGAAAGTGAGAACGAGAGACGGGGTGGAAGAAGTCGTGATGAAGCAGGCACAGACACAGACACACACACAGCTGCTGGACAGCACGCTGAAGACCGGATGCCCGTACCAGGACAGTGCTAATGCTGCTAGCGAATGAATAATGTTATTACTCGACAGTTCAAAGTATTCGAAATATCGATCCCCGTCAAGCTATGATGCTAACTTAATTAGCGAAGCTCAACTTACCTGTCTAGGAGAAGAGTAGCCAATTCTGCATCCGTTTTAAAATTCCTCTCAGCTTTCAACTGTCTCCACCTTTCAAATGCATCTCCTATATAGACCCTCGCTTTGCCTCGAATTTTGTCTTTGTGTTTTTGTGATTCATAACGAGGTCTTTTAGATTTCTTTGCCTCCGCCATTGTAGCTCAGTTGTAACTGGCATCCTGTGGTTGCTCGGCAGCTGAGACTCTACTGACTGCAATGATTTATAGACGGCGGTAGATGGCGCCACATGCCAAAACATGATTTCAAAACAACAACATGTTATGCGGTCCGCAAAAGATTTTTTTTAATGCGAATATTTTGGCTGTACTGTTGTTGTTGGTGAGTTCAGTATGTTATATGAACATTATCCCTGAGTCTCTGTGACATATTAGGATGATTTTACAGCCAGTTGCTTTAGATTTCTTACATATTGTACCTTTAAAAATACAGATGTACAAAATGTACAAAAATAATATAACTCATCACCTTACACATTCACTACACTCTCATGCTCATATTTTTTCATATTTAACACATACATTTCATTCACACTCATTCTACACTTGATTCATATACTCAAGACCTTTCTACCACATACACAATACTCTTACACTTGCACTTAACTTCCGCGGTTAGCATGTGTGGCATGACCCCGCACATGTTAGCTAGCAACTCAAGCGAACTCCTTTGAAAATAGCATCTGATTTCACTGTTTACTTACAACTGGCTGACTCAAACTCTAAACACTCTTGAAAACACTACATTACACGATACTTATTTCTGTTATTTACAAAAAACTATTATAGACATCTAACAGTACATATTCAACATGGCGACGCCCGTCGCAATACAAAGCCTTACACTTCAGCTTTCTACACGGTGTGTACATCTCAAAAACAGAAAAAAAAGAAAAACCTTCCAGAACGGTTACTACAGTTTTGATATTAGATACCAAACAGAGCTGAACATAGAAAAACAAGTTTTATCGTACCTGTGGAAGATATAGAGAGAGGACAAAAGTTATCGTCTTGCTCAGGCCAGTGTTTATTTCTGAGCTGCGCATTAGCAGAGCACATTCACAGGATGCTGTCTGACTCCCTCGTTCACAGGACGCTGTCTGACTCCCTCGTGGGGACAGAGGCTGTTTTCTGGGGGAAAGCTCACTGACTTCTCGGTCGGAGGGCTGGCGGTCACCGTGATTTATTTTCATCACAAACACTCCGTGAGTTAAAGTTTATTGCCAGTGACAGACGCTGTTTTTCGGGCAGAAATGTGACGAAGAGTTGGTTGGACAGACAGGAGGACAGACGCTTCTCCACCTATCTGCGGTAGTTTTTTCCTCATATAAGTTGCCAAAGACAGTTACAGTTACTACGTCACTGTTGTTTTGTCATGTAACGTTGCTTTGTGGGACATTTCTCTGTATAAAGTTGAGTGAGAGACCTGTGCAGTTATCAGACTGTCTGACCGACATGCCCTCGCTCCACACTGCCGGCTTATCTTCACACTGGGGCGGTTCAAAAATAATGTGGCCCTGATACTACCTCCAGAGGAGGATCAGGGCCGGAGCAAAATTTCCCCCCTCACCGCATCTGAAACTTTCACACAGAGGAGGCGGCGGAGAATTGGAGCAGGATCCCCGCATGCAAACGGCTGTGTGAATGGGGCTACTGTTATAGCTGTCGTGTCGTCTTAATCTTATATGGTATCTGAATCCGATATTAACAATCGCGACAAGCATGGTTTGGTAGCAGCTAATATCATGCTCTCTTGTCTTAGCCATAGCTAATAGCCATAAGTTAGCAGCTAGCCAGAAGAAAGCAACGTGTTAGCCTGTTTGTAGCTAGAAGCTAGAGTTTGCAGCGAAGACTTTGGATGTTAACGTGTTAGCTAGCATGGCAAAAATAGTGGCCACACTGCTTGGTGACACATGATCATTGGTGGGGGCGATACTCACCACTGTACTCAGATCTACACCTGTTGTATTAGACTGAAGTCAGTGTGAAGCCAGTGACTCAGAGCAGCTTGCAGGGGGCAGCGTCTCTGCTCTGCTCCAATCAAACCCACATGATTACCAGGTAAGTTCCCCCAACAGGTGGAGCTGGAATGTTGGCCGGAAGACGTTTGTCCCTGTGGCCATCAGACATGTTTATCAGAGGATGTAAGGATGGACACTTTGTGGTGTTAGGCCTGATTCACTAGCTGCTCCTGCTATTCTCCTTTAATGTGTCCAGTGTGACTGATGTAAAGAGTTTCTTTACCTGCTTTAATGAAACATTTCTGCACAAACAAAGTCTGCTGTCATCTTAAAATGTCTTGTATGATCTGATTCTGCATTTGTTTTAATGAACATCTTAAAGCAGCTCTGTGTAGTTTTATAGAAGAAATTCAATATTAATGAGCTAATTATACAAAGTGTTTCCATCAGTGAATAAACCAGCTGTTCTCAGAGGAAAATAAGGTCCCACAACACTGTCTGAAACTGTTGAAGAAAGGTGGCAGGGTCTCAGGTTTGAGTTAGACACAGTAAAGCTCCTTTAAGGTCAGTGTGTTAATTCAGTTTATTCAGTCATGGAAACAAAGAGAGTTTGATTCTTCTCATGAACATTTGCTCCTTTAATCTGAACAGTGACTCTGCTGTCATGTAAATAAAGTTCAGTCTGAAGAGGCAGGAAATGAAAGTATTAAGACAAGTGAATTGTACTTAATGCTAGTACATACATTACAGACAGAAAATGTCTGTAATGTATGTACTTTTTACCACTGGATAGAATCAATACTATGATTGGCTGACTGAATATGACGCCATCATGAAGGAATAATATCGCCGATAGGACATTTAGGTTTTATTTTGAAATCCTGCTCTTATTTTAAAATTGAAAGAACGGAAGTTGTGTGTGTTATCGCGGTAACTTGATGAATTGTTGAGCAGAGTGTTACCGGCGGGAGGGACGCAGACCGAAGAGAGAAGACCAGGACACAGGACCCTCTACACCGAGACACGAAGAAGAAGAAGAAGAAGAAGAAGAAGAAGAAGAAGAAGAAGAAGAAGAAGAAGAAGAAGCAACAACAACAGAAGAAACAGAACTGTGTCTCACTCTCTGTTTACTTTGTTTCTGCTGCAGCTGCCAATCAAACACGATCCAGACCCAGAGGTGTGGTCAGGCCACGCCCCTTCAGGTAAACACTAAGGTGTGTTTCTGAACAGGTCAGGACACGGTGAGGCTCAGCAGTGTGTGCGTGTGTGTCTCTCGATATGTATTGTATGTATGCAGCGACAGATGTGGACAGCTGTGGTTTGGTGTCCTGACAGATGAGCAGGTGTTAGTGCTCTGCAGACATACCTGGACTCTGAAGTATGAGCGGAAATTAATATTTTCACGTCTCCTGTCTTTAACAGCATCCTGAGACGTGGACTCTGTCTGTGGTAGTGACATGTTTGTTATATGAATATAATATATATATATAAAAAGATCAAATTCTTCTTTGTAACTAAAAAACAAGCAGAGAAGGTGACAGTGGGTTTTCAGCCCTGAATTCTGTCTTCTGCAGTTCCTCTGTCAACAATGAAGGGCAAGCTGTTCTAGCCTGACAGGTAGAACACAGGGAATAAAACCTTCTGCTTGTTGAGCTGACAGTAAAACCTGAAGAGACTCAGAGGAGTCAGTGCAACATTTAACTCATCCCTGACTTATGTCTAACTCAAACCTGGTTACAGTCAGAGACGAGTCAGAGTCAGGCTCAGGTTAGACCCAGGTTCAGGTCAGGTTCAGTTTAGAGTAAGTTCAAGGTCAGAGTCAGGTTCAGGTTAGAGTCAGGTTCAGTTCAGAGTCAGGTTCAGGTTAGAGTCAAGCTCAGATCGGAGTCAGGTTCAGATCAGAGTCAGGTTCAGGTCAAAGTCAGGTTCAGGTTCAGACTCAGGTCAGAATCAGGTTCAGGTCAAGTTCAGTTGGAGGGTCAGGGTTTGGGGAGGGTCTTACTAACGTACTCGTGTGTGTGTGTGTGTGTGTGTGTGTGTGTGTGTGTGTGTGTGTGTGTGTGTGTGTGTCA
The DNA here is from genome assembly GCA_900302685.1 of Spondyliosoma cantharus. Taxonomy (NCBI): domain Eukaryota; kingdom Metazoa; phylum Chordata; class Actinopteri; order Spariformes; family Sparidae; genus Spondyliosoma; species Spondyliosoma cantharus. The sequence goes on along the minus strand of OMLP01013129.1, from coordinate 14,296 downwards.
GGAGGGTGTTACGCTGCCACTTCCTGTCATTATGTGTCATTACTGTGGAAATAACTTCCTCTAAACCTTCAGAGTTTGTTTGTGTTCACTGAGGGTGACGGACAGAAGAAGTCAATTCTCCGCTGAAACACTTTAATACTCACAATGAGAATAATTACAAAAAAACAACAAGCAACATTAAAGTCAGCAA
>OMLP01013127.1:0-19454 GCA_900302685.1 Spondyliosoma cantharus | reverse complement strand
GAAATGATGGTTTTGTTTTATTTTTTTCTCAGAGCTGAAGAGCTATAAAGAAAGACTAACCCAAAGCACTTTTCTCCTATAAAGGCTTTTATTTTGTTTGCTGGTACTGTACATGGCATTATGAATTCAAAAGGTGTCCTGGGGGAGTTCACATATGTCACAACAAATTAGTTTGCCTTTAAGAGCTGCATTGTTTTTCTTCATTGCTCCTCTGTGCTTCAGTACGTTCGTGTAAAATGCAAAAAATGCACACACATTAAGAAGCCACGCTGTGATTGTCAATATGTGTGTGACCGTCCCTGTGCATTTCTCTGTGGACGTTTCTGGATTGACTCCTGTTAGAGTCGTCAGCAGCTCCACCCACACGTCCTGTGTCAGTCCATCTCTTAACTCTGCCTTTTCACCTCCTTGACCGACAACTGTCTGACCATTCTGACTGAGCCTGACTGTTCAGCCAGATTATTTCATTATGAGATTATTTGTCACAAATGTTCTCACACAGATGCATACAGACAAGGACAGAATACAGCACTCGCATATACATTCTTGTATTAAAAACAAGAATCTGTATTTATATAGCACCAAAAACAGAGTTTACAAAGTGGTTTGAGAAATAAGCAAAAGCAGAACAGTCAGGAAGACAATATCACAGAATAAACACTCAATAGTCAAGCCAAACACAATGAAGCCGAGTTAAGGCGAGTTAAAACAAAAGGCACAACAGAAACTGTAAAAACACAAAATCATGAAATTATGATTTAAAGGAATAAAAGCAATAAAACAGGCAGAATCACAGGCAAAAAGTAAAATCAAGGAAGTTAAGAAGATGACATCACAGCAGAGGAATTTAGAACAAATAAAATGATTAAGAGCAGTAGAGCAATATAATAAATAGATTCAAAATAAGCGAATAAAAGCGGTAAAGGATGGTACGAAAAATAAATCAGATGAGGGGAATTAAAAACAAATGCATAGACTAAGAGCTGTAAAAGGAATAAAAAGTTAGAAAAAAAAAAGTTGAGTTCACGTCAAAGCAAGTCTGTGAAAAATGGTTTTAAAGAAGGGACTTAAAAGAAATGACTGATTCTGGACAACTCTTTTGATATGTACTATACCTAGCTGCTCACATACACACACTGTGCATCAACATTCTTTCAAACTTCAGGCATTCATACCTCATCTCTGCCTCTCAACCTTTTGAAGTTGGTTTTAACATTATCATCTCTGACATAACTCATTCCCTTATGAAACATTTTAAGCCTATTATATTGGGTGATATTTTGAAAGGAAGCCTGCAAGCCAGAAACAACACAATGTATCAACTTAATGTGGCTTAAACCACAAAACCAACAGGCAAATCCCTGTGTATTCATATCCGCATTTACAGCTGGTGTTGTGTAATTCTGCCATTGTGTTTTTATGCAAAGTGAGATCACAACACGCACCATGCTGAGGCTTGTAAATAACAGCGATGCAGAAGTTTCCACAGATGTCATTGCAGAATGACGGGCTAAAATGAATATTTAAATTGGTTTTAATTTTAAGCTAAGTTTAAAACATTGCGTTTCAGGGGCTGTATTCACAAAACGTCCACAGAGTAAGAGGACCCGCTGTGGTGAGTCATGTTGAATGACACTTTGACCGTTGAAAACGTATCTGTCTTATACTCCACAAACATGAGTAACAAATAACTGCCGGAAGAAGGCAGGAAGGTCGAGGACGAGTGTCGTCTACTGCCTGCTAAGATATGATAAGTGCAGAAAAGAGGGCACGTAATGACCCTGTTTGCAGCACAGATCAAACATTAGCCAGACTCCTCTGCAGATTTGTTGTGGCTTCTGTTTGACCTGACGTGCTGTGCTATTGTCTCGCTCTCTGAAAACAGAAGCAACGGGAGGTCAGAGAGGGGTGAACAGAAAAGACAGAAAAGGAGCACTTGATGGCTTCAGACACTGGAAAATAGAGAAAGAGGAAACAATTCATATTGAAGCCGCAAATAAATGCTAAAGGGACTGACTGCGCCAAATGTAATAGTCAAGCTTCGTGAATTGCACAAATGTTGTCTGGGACGTGTATTTTTAGGATGTGTATTAAACCAGATTTCTCGTACATAATTCACTTAAGGCAGGGACACAAGTTAGACAAAGTCAGTTGCAGTCTGTTCAAGCCCGTCCTGAATCATTCACTGTGAGCAGTGTTTAATTATCATAATCATTAACTCTGTGATGGTCTCAAGTTGTTTTCATTCAGATTAATGAATGAAGCTAGTTCAGGCAGGTAACTCCAGGCTGCTGCTACACTCATTTAGCATGCTCTATTCACCGTTACATACACCCAGTGCACCCTGGGAATCTCAGCGGTGAATGTAGACTGACAGACACCGCTAAAGACAACAATAATGAGATGCATGTTGATTACCTCTACAGTCTGTAGTTCTAAATATTTCTGTATTAAGATGTCCTACCCCAACACATTCACATTCATAATAAGCTCTGAATTGTTGGTAATCAAATCAGTGAAGTCAGGTGAAGTCTGCAGCCCAAGCTGACTCTCTGGAAGTCTGCTGAAAGTCTGCTTCAGGGCCCTCGTGGACTGGATCAAATATAAGTTTGGACAGCTCTCAAGACTCCCGGACTTCCTACGGACGAGCCTGCAAAGTCCAGGAGTCTGCATTTATGGTGAAGTCTAGACATTTGGATGCGGCCTTAAGCTTTCTGTGCCCTTTTGCTGCATGACTGCTGTCACACCACTCACCTGAAAGTCACAGCACAAACAACCTCATGGCTCTTCGGCCTATTTAGACCCTCATACGCCATCAGTCACAACCGGATATTTCCAACGTGCTGTTGGAACCTGGCATTTTCACATTGACGTTCGCAATGTATTTGATGTAGATAGAAAAGCATGGCGATGGCATCGCATAATAGTGAAAACGCTTTCTGATGCTAATGTTAGAGGGGCTTTATTGGCTACAATTAGCAACCCGTCCTGCTCATCTGCCAGGTTGCACTAATGCGGTAGTGGAGCGGTTCCAACTGCAATGACTTCACTGCTGAACGTCAGTTAAAGTTTGGGTTTCATATGCGATCAAAGGGAGGAATGTACCTTGAAATATTTGCAGGACTGTCTTGCACAAATCCGCAATAACAATGTAACCTTAGCTAACTAGCTAGTTAGCAATTGAGACGTCACCAAACGTCACATGCTTGTTATAAAGAAAAGAAGTGTACTACATTAAAATGACAGTGATCTCATAACCCTCGGTTTGAAGGGTACGTCTGAAAATCCTCTGTTTTCAGGGCCTTGTTGCCCCAACACATCACCCTAACCCTCTATCCCAATGACAATCAGGACACCCTGTCAAAAGATGTGAACGGGCAAAACAAAGGTGTAGGGCTAAGTGGTAGGAGCAAGGAGTGTGTTGGGATTGGGCCTTGGTATGCATCTTTCTCTCCTTTTAGTGCTTAGGTTTTCCTTTGCTGATCTCCTGACTTTGCCTCACTTGCATAGCATCACAAGGGCTGTCACTTTTTCCCCAAATTAAGTTTGGCCGCATTTTAAATGGCGCATAATTTGTACGTATTAATCAAAATGCGCGCACACCCTGTAGGTGTATGTACAACAGCTGCATTAACCCGTCATCATAATAATTCTAATAAAAAGGTGTACCTAGCTGTACACAACCTGTAAGGATGTGTGGCCAGCCATGTCCATCTGTCTGTAGTAAGAGTATCTCATCCTTTCGTATAGTCTTTATGTTAAGGTGTCCAACTTCTCCTCCAAGAGACCCTGACACCCCTCTCCTGAGACTATACCAATGGGCCGCATGCCCCTGCTTTTAAATCTTGCTAACTTATCGATGGCATTTTAACAAGTTTCCGTCAACAGGCCAGCTGAGGCTGAGCTGAGTGACACTAGACTGATATGAACACTTGATGTTGCTCGTGTTGTTGATGTTGAATTTCAAATAAAAAGTGACAGCCTGAGCTAATATGATATACCTTGTCAAGAATTGTGATGAAATTTTTTGCAGACCAAAAAATCTTACAAAAAAAACAAACCTTAACCCTTCAGGATGAAGGGGATTAGGTTTGGTGATCCGCTGTCGTTTTGGCTATGATAAAAAAAAAGTGAGCAAAGGATAAATGGTGTGGAGCGGGAATTAGTTTTTAATCCAGATCATCAGATCTCAGTGGAAAGCCACAGTTCACTTGAAGTTCATCTCACTCAGGGAGGTTCACTCACCTCCATCTCTCTCTACACAGTTTGGTCTATTTGACCTTTGCCTCTCCATCCAGCAGGACTTCTGAATTCAGCCTCTGTTCTGAGACTTTAATACAGAATTATCTATAAAACAATTTGACAAATTTGAATGTCAGTTTGTGCTTTCATGTTGGAAAGACATGAAAAGTCATGTTTGTTTGTGTTTTCCATGGGTTAACAAACTTTGCACCTCTAATCATAGTCTGGTATGATGGTGGAAATAGCTTGTGTGGGATGTCTAGTCTTCTAGGTTTCAATAATATGGAGGTCTGCTCCCAGCTTTACCTTTTCACTGATTAAAAGCAGGTCTCTGATAGATCTTTGACTGTGAGAGTCGACTGAGACACGTGACAGTATGTCTCAAAAGGGTTACGATAAGGACACCGAGCTTCAAAGCCACATAGTCAATACCAAAGGAGCATGAAAGTAATAATTCTCCTCAAGATGAAGAGTCTTAAAAAAATCAACATGAAAGTTAATCTTGATGTCACTGCCTTGGAATGTAACCGGGCTAATTTCTAAGCTTTTTTTATTTTGCGTTCAAAAACCCTCAAAGAATTAATTCATCAAAGAAGAGATGCATTTTTTTTTTAGCGTAGTGTTTTGTACTGACGAAAGCACTTTTGTGTCACAAAAAGCAAAAACCCCTTTGCGATTCCTTGACCAGAGGATGCACGTCTCCCTAGAGTATAAAACAGGGGTCAGCAAACTGTTGCTCTTTTGCTCCTCTGCAGTGGCTCAGTGTGGCCCTGATAACAAATTAAAACATTAAAGTAAAACACTGAGTCATTTACTCAAAATGTATTCATGTTCATAAACATGGGGAGGACTGGTAGGCCCGCATGTAGTTCTGCATTTCTTCTCTATTTAAAGTAGGCCACCTCATGTTATGTGGACATGTTCTCCATATCATCAAGTGTTCAGTTTTGTGTTTTGTTGGCTGTATAATCCTCCAATAAAAATAACAAAGATGAAACCTGTTTTATTTATTGAATTCAATGATTTTATAATGCACACAAACATGATGTTATTGTCGTGGACATGCAAAGATCACGTGATTTATAAGCACAAATAGCCCAGTGCAGAGTCACCACATGTAAAAAATCTTAAATAAATGCTCATTTAGGACTATTATAATCATAATAAGCCTATGTTACTGTCATCATAAGGCTCAGATATGTTTTGGAGCTCTAGGCAGATGTTTTGGGGAGGGAAGGGAGCAAAAATGTCTCTTTTGATGGAAAAGGCTACGGCCAACTGCTTTATATAGACAAACTATACTGACATTGATAGTCTACAGCCCATAATCTGTTATTCTGCAGGGTGATAATAACAGGAATGACAGACACATATCCCCATTCACAGGTCTTTATTAATCTCTCATGTTTGATTACAAAACACAAAATCAAGTGGGCACATAGACACATCGAGGCGAACAAGTTCATACAACGTTTATTTTGTTTAATTCAACTCCAATGAAAAAGGCTGAAGTACATGAAGTAAACAGAAAACGACCCGACGGGTAGGTGTGCAACCTTTTTGCTTCTAACGAACAGACAGTGAACTTAACTGAGACACACAGCTTCAGCAGCTGCCTCTGTGGAGACAGCAAAGCAAAGGGCTCGTGTAGTCTACAGTGCACCATGTTTCAACAGGCTACTAATGAAGCAGAGGCTGCCCTCTTTGCTCTGGCCATCCAGAGAGCTGAGTTACACCTGCACACTCACACAACACAAGTGCACTCACACACCCAAAGGTGGCTGCGTACTGCCTGCTAAGAATAAGTTAACAAACAGAAGCAGTGCAAATAATGCATCTGGGATTTGTTCTGGCACCAAGATGAAATTAAGTTTAAAATTTCTTCGAAACGGACTACTGTCATGGTTGCGGTTAGTCATTTCCTGTTTTATTTTGCAGTCATGTCCTCTTGTGTCTTGTTGTCACTCTTGACTTCACCTGTGTTCCTATGCTCCTCCCCAGCCTGATTTTCTGCCCACACCTGTCTCATATCAGCCTCGTTAGCGCTGCCTTGCTCCCACTGTCTCTCCACCTGCACCTCCTCCTGTCGTTAGTTTGCTTTGTATTTAAGCCGGTGTTGTTCCCTCACTCTTTGTTGGATTGTCTGTTTCCGTAAACTCGTCTCTTGTGCCTGTTCCGCCGGTCCTTGTGTGCACCCTGTGTTCCTGATCTGATCCTCAGGGTTTTCTGGATTGTCCTCAGTTTTGTTCTTCTCTTCAGTTTTTAATCTTGGACTCTCCTTTGCCTGTGCTTTGTTACGTTGCTGTTCAAGATTTCACATTTGACATCAGATCATTAAAGCTGGCTTTTTTTGTTTGCAGCATGCCAGCCTCCTATTTTGAACTGTGAGAAATGACTTATTTGAAAGTGTAATTAACGGGTTTCTTGAATTGCAAAACTAACGCTTATTTATTCCATTAAAAATGTGATCTGAGAACGTACTTTGTAATGTGTTACCCCCATGCTGTCTGTCTGTGCTTAACCTTTGCATGGTGGAGGGGGCATGGTGTTGGTCAAGATCCAAAGACAACCTTGATGACATCATCAGGGTGCAGCTGTTTTGCCATTATTCAACATATGTTTGCAATTTTTTTCCAGCTGTCAGCAGCTCCCCTATTCCAAGGGAATATGCTATGCGACAGGTTTTTGGAAAACATCTTTTTTTTTTTTTTTCAATCGAAACACCTGTACTGTGCAGTCTGGATTTGGAGAGCAGCTGTAACTTATGGTGAAGAAGGTAAAAAGTAAAGGTTATTGACAACATGCAAACATTTCATTTATGTCACAACACCACTGCTGACCCATCAAGTGGTTACCAGTTTGTTGCACTAGCAAACATTGCGTACACTAGGGTTAATAATGCTAATGCTAGTTAGCTAAAGTTAAGCCGCTAAACATACTGTACATTTCAGCCATTTACATTTTTTTTTTTTTTCTCCACAAAATGGCAACTACCAAGGCTCTTTATGCTGATAGAACACAGATACCACCTGAAAACAATGGTGTTAAACTATACTCACAAACCTTGTTAAATGCTGAAACCAAATGTCAGAATTCTTAGAGACATAAACAAAAAAAAAACATTTTGGACACAAGAGTTTTAAAATTCTTAATTTACAATCATATTTTTAAGGAAAATATATTCTTTTATACTGCACCTTGCCACAGATACAAAATGGTGAGGACCCAAATGGAAAGGATACTTTAACGAAAACTGAAGTCCCGAAATCCAAAATCCAAAAGCTAACTGAGTTTCCAAATTGGAATTCCGACTCAGTAATTTTTCTCCGAGTTCTGACAACAATGAAACACGCCATAATACACAGGGAGTGATTAACTAATGAGACACAGGTCCCTGGAGGGAGGATGAGCGAACGTCTTCAATTACACAGCAAATCAGAACAATCTGTCATTAAAATTGCTTCTGGAACACAATGATCATCACAGATGTGATGCAGCTGTGTTAAAGGTCTGTTAGCATGAAGCGCCAGTGAACCATGCACTGAATTGCTGTGCCCGACATTGTGAGTATTCTGTGTGCGACTGGCATATAGTAGGAAGGCGAGAAGAGAAGATGAGTAGAGCAGGAGAGATGTAGAGCAATGCAAAGGAGTTTGAGCGTTGGAGGGGCGACAGAAGCAGAACGGACGACAATTTGAGACGAGAGGCATCAAAAGGGAAAAAAGTGCAGCCCGAAGTGGGGAGGAGAGGAGGAAGAGAAGTTGAGGTGAACAAAGGAGATGGAGGATAGATGAGTGGGTTTTCTAAGAAAGTATGACAAATAGATAAGATTGAGAAAGATAAAGATTAAAAAAAGAATGAAGAATGAGCTTAATGGAGAAGGGCAAGAAGAGTCAGAGGAGAAAACAGCAGAGAAGGATGGGAGTAAAGAGGGGATGAATGAGGTCAAAAGGAGACATGGCGTCTGTTGGACATGAATCAAAGCAACAACAGGAAGCCTTTGAGGACCAACAGCAGCAAGGACGTATTTATGCCCCATTTGTGTGTGTGTGTGTGTGTGTGGGTGTGTGTGTGTGTGCAGTCAGGGATGTTGGTACGAATTTGTGTCTTCATAAAAAATGATAAAGAAGCCGAGGCCGGAGCAGCTTTGAAAAGGCCGACTCGGCGCAGTCACTTTGTTCTTCCAACAAAGTAATGATAATAGTCCTCCTTAGACACACACACACACACACACACACACACCATGCACTCACCAGTCCATATCATTTGGGGACTTGCTGTGATGTGGGTCTCCATGGAAACGGCAACAACTTAGTGCTGGCTGATGTATAATGACAGTGAGCATTGCACCTGAGGTGAGAGAGGGAGAGTGGGGGAGGGAAAGAGAAACGGAGGGAGAGGAGATCACACTAGACCCTAGAAAGGACAGAAATCGTTGGTAAGACTTAACATGTCGGAAATCTAAAGGCTTCAACCAGCCCCCTGGTTTTGTGGTTAGTATTTTGCTACCAAACCTCTTGGTGTCAGAATAGAACACATGCTAAATCCACCAATGTGCAAATTAAAAGTGAAAAGCCATATGCTGTAAATACAAATTCAAAATGCAGATACTTTTATCTAATATTTCTTATATAAAATGACAACGTAGGACCAACAATCTGTGCAGAAAGCCAGATCCCTGAAAAATGCACATGAATCTCCAAGCACCAAGCACACCCCCCTCCCGCTCCGACGAAAATACGAATCCGAGACGGTAGCGATCACACAAGTCTATAAAAATGCTAATGACCCATACCAGAGAGTGAAATTGTACCAGACACCTGTAACAGGCCCGCGTGGAATGATGGCACTGTTTGCCAGATCTGAGCCACAAGCAGGCCATAGCATGGCCATGTGAGTGAAATTAAGCTTTATTCGGTTCGCTTTTGGCAGACCACCCAATTGCCATCCTATCGTGCGTTATGTGGGCTGGATGAACATGGTGTGGGCCAGATCAGAGCCGGGGATTCCACCCCAGCATGACACGCAGCACCTACAAGGAGATTGCCACAGGACACCTTCCCTTTCCATTCCCCAGCTGCCTCAGCGGATGCCCAACAGAGCCGAGGCCAAGCAACTGTGGATGAATGCCCATGACAGCCAGGAGTCCCTGGCCCCTCCGGGTTCCCAAGCAGCCCCCGCAAAGAACCTAGGAAATCCCCAGTCCTGCCATGATATGACCGACTATGTTCTCAAGCAGGACAACGACACCCAGCCCCAAAGCCACTGAAGAACCACCTGAAGACCACAAAGGACCACAAAGCCATAGGCTCCTCCCCACAGCCGCAGCCCACCCTGAACCCAACGAACACCAACAGGGGCACCCGAAGAATACCAACAATACCACAAGCCACCAGGTCCTGGTCTAACACGCAGAGCCCACGCCAGGCCGGGTGCATACAGTCATCAGAGCAAAAGGGGGAAACACCAAAAACCAAGACACCCCCAAAACCCGTGCACATACCCCCAAATACTCAAACCCCCCGCCCAAACCACCAAGACTGAACCCATACCAGAGACACCGGTTTCCTGTACTGAACAACAACTATCTATATAATCTTCACTAAACAAGTTCTCTATTTTACTACATGCTGTGCTCTAACAATATTCATTATGGCTACAGACAATATCTCTAATTATTGTATTGAAATTCAAATTATTTTCTAGTGTGTCAATGACAAGCGGGGGGTCGGAGTTATGGGGATTCTTCATCACATTGCTGTAGGAGGTGTTAGCTTGGATTTGGTATTTACGTGTGTGTGAATGTTAGCTCTCAGCGTACGTCTGACTGACTTGATAAGTTCATTCCACTCCTAAAGGTCCAGGTTCATGTGTATCACACGTGCCCTGGAGGGGAGATGTGTGTTACTTGATGGTGAAATGTTTTTCTTTTACAAGACAAGTGGCTGATGAGAGGTGTGATGAGTACACATTCATAGTCTCGAAGTGTCAGATTTTAATGACGTGTGCGTGTGTCAAAGTAATGAAAGGCAACAAAGTCAAATCTAAGTAAAAAAAAGTGTGATTTTGCTCTTCATTTTAGTAGTGGTACTAGAACTATGTTGTGCCACATTAAGAGCAAACGCCGCTGCCATGTCTGAGGCGCGATCGCAGCCAAAGGTCACGTCGCTGCAACCTGGGGGGGTAGGAAGTGTGATGCGCTGGTCCAAGGAGATATGCTGCCAATTAGTGTGGTAAAAGGCGAGGCAAGCTGGCTCAGTACCTCAAGCCAGAGTATGTCATGCCATTTGGAGTCCTGTGACAGTATTGCACTTTGAGAAGAAGGACGGATGAGCTGAAACACGAGCTACCGTTAGCTCTGACAAACGACTGGGAAATTTAGTCCAGTGGCACAGCGACGAAATGAAGTGCAGAAACAAGTTCAGCTCAACACATCTTCATACCTTAAAGGCTGAGCATGTTGATTGTCAGCATCTCCCAAAACAACATATATCACTGTGACCAAAACAACACGACCATCGCAGCATAACAGTGACACACATACCGGACCTTCGTCACAATAAAAACACTTGGGGTTAGGATGAGGAACACGTCATGGTTTGGGTTAAAAGAACTTTGTCACCTCTGTAGCTTCCTTTACAGACGTACCTTACAAATGTCCCTTCACCGTGTCAGTTATTTTGAAAAACTCACTGTTGACTTCTGGTTATACACCGGACCTGAATGAAAACCGGCTCCGTCCACCCAGAACTCCTACACAGACTTTTCATTCTTTATCCTAATTCTCCTCGCTTCCTCCTTTGAAGCCACTATAGCCACTAGAGGTCATCGCCTCACAACAAACAACATCATGCCTCTGATGAAAGCAGGCTCATGCAGCTATGTAAGACAAGTGTGCTCCTCACTCTGCCACATGTGGAGAAGCTAACGCGGTGTGCTGGAGCTCATCGTTTTTTTTTACACAGTAATTAACATTCAGTGTCAACATTAAGTATTCAGTAGTGGTTCAATGTAAAGATTTCGGGGAGTGCTGAATGGGAAGAGCAATCGCTGTCAACCTAACAGACATTTCTTTTTGCAGGTAATGAACCAGCGCCGTTGGGCACGGTGGAGAGCTACAACCCGGTGAAGCGGCGCTGGGAGTACCTGGACCCCATGCCCACTGCGCGCTGCTCCTCTGCCCTCCTGCAGACAACCAGCATGCTCTTTGTCATCGGTGGAGTCGCCCAGGGACCCAGTAATGCTGTGGAGGCCCTGTGCTTACCGGAAACAGTGTGACACATGACATGTGCACACACCAACACACACACACACACACACACACAAACAGGAGTAAATGCAAACCGGCATTGATATTTTATTCATGTATGTGCATAAACAGACAAAAAAAAACATGAATTGGATCCACAAATAACACTTAGATACCTTTCTACCTTTATGTCTGACTGATGGACTCCTCTTCTCCAGGGGGATGTACGAAACTATTTTTCACAATCAACAAGCATTTTCAAACAGGGGCTGCGGAGACAGTCTGTGACAGAGCTGGACGAAAAAGATTAAGGACATTCAATCCCACTGCTGACAGCTTTTCTACACTGGGGAAATCAGATGGAAAAAAAAAAGAGCAAAAAACAGACACACACAGTGTCAGAAGAAACAACACGCCTTTGAACTGTTGAGCATTTTTCAGAATAAAAGCAGGGTACTTTTCTGGATATTAAAGGAACATAGGGCCATATCTGTATCTCTTACAGCAGCGTTGCTCTCCCCTGCTGCTGCAGCAGCAAGCTCGGATACTTTTCTATGACCTTAGAAACAACACTTAGTCGAGTTTTAGACAGTAACGTTCTGGGAATGTGAGTCTGTTTCTGTTCTCCTCGTTCTGTTGCAGTATTGTATACGTGTGAAAGTTAGCGCTGCGAGCAAACACTACCACAGTGTCAACAGCAGTGGCCCTTAACGCTCATTCACACTGCAAGCAGCTCAAGCAACTGCTAGTCGGAAGCCCATCCATGTTGGCTGAGGTTGACCACAGTCACTGTGTTTCCTTTTTTTCTAGAAAAGTTGACTGTGGTCGAACTTGTCGACACCTTGCTTTGCTACACATCCAGCCATCTCTGCTACAACATTAGCACCGCAGCAATCGATCACAATCAATCTCAAATGGTCCCTCACGCTGGAGCACAGGGATGTAGTTGCTCGTGGAGTGAATGGACGTAGTGCTGCACTGAAGCATCCAGACAGACAAAGTCATAATCTGACCATCAGTATCCTGACATATTATACTCCCCTTGAGTTTTATGATTGATAGCAGAGTATTGTATTCTTTACCTCGACTTGAAGTCAGCCAGATGATGAATTGATGGTATGAGCATCTCAAGGTAATGATACCCAGGCAACATTTTGGAGCGATTTACTCACAAGGTTTTAGCAAGGAGGACTCAACATATGAGTGTTAGTGTCATGATCATTGTTATATTGATTCAGTATTTTATATATTTTAGAAATGAAAAAAGGCTCTAATAGCCTTTTACAGCTTACATTGATCGTAGGTGCTGTCTATTTGCATAGAAACACACAGGACTGTTTAAAAGAATTCTACACCAGAAAAAGTTTGTCGCTTGCCCATGTAGGCAGCTGTACTCCACAAAGCAATCAAAGGGTCCGTATAAACTTCTTATTCTATCCTGCAGCATATTCCGCTTCTCCACTGGTCTGAATGCTCAGTGCATCCCGAGCAGTCATCATTTTGAGCTTTGAAGCGAGGGCATGACACAGAGGTAGCGTAATGACCAGTTAGTGTACCAATAATCAATTACAAATTACATATTTCTCACTCAATGGTTTTCATATTCCGTTAATTATTCAGCAAACAGTAAACAGTAAGTAGAATGGCTCTCAGTAGACAGTCCAGTTTAATTCCATCAAACCTGATCCAATATCAAACCCGGCAGCTCTTTACCACTCTAAATTGAAGATAATTTAAGCTTACCAAATGGATCCACCACAAAATTGTACTCACTCATAGATTTTTTCATTGAGAATCCATCCTGCGAAATTAGCGAATATATTGAAAAATGGCCATTCTCAAAATGATAAAAAAAAAGAGAGAGAGAGAGAAAAGTATTTTTTCTCACTACAAAACTTTTTTTTGCAGATCTGCACCAAAAGTTAATGAAGTCTATTCTGGACCCATCCTCGATCCAATTTTTGATTAAATCTGTTGAGTATTTTTTGTTTTATCCTGTGGACAAACCAACAAACAGACACAGGAGAAACAAAACCTCACTGGTGGAGGTAATAAATTGCTAGATATGTACTTTGGAACAGAGCTTTGAAGCAAGAGCATGACACAATAGTAGTGTACTTACATACCACTCACTCAATAAGTAATTACATTACTTTGATATGATGATTATTCGACAGCAAAAGTAATTGTTTGCAGTACGTTGCTCCGGCCTGCTCCGTAAACGTTGCCTTTCAACAACTCAAAATACAAAACATGATATCTTGGCTAGCTTAGCCTCACAAGTCCAGTCAAAGACAATAGGTACAACTGGGATAGGTAGCTTGTAGTCCCTTAAACTAATTGTTCCTGAAAAAATGAACACATTACTGTAGCACATTACTTAATTACCCCCCAGCATTGTTAGCAGCGCGTGTAACATACTGAACTGACAGATGCATAGCAAAGAATTGTGCTGTGGGAGTCTTTTGAGAACTTTTTATGGATGTGCAGATATGACTGATGGATGTCCATGTTGAGCTACATCTGCTACAAACTTCAGAGCCGCCTCTCAATCCTACAGTGGGTGAGTTGTTAATACTCAGACGATAGAGGTGGGGATTGGTAGAGATTTAGTTTGTTGGGGCTGAGGTGATGCTTTGCACACAAGAAGTGATGAGGGGAGCTACGGTGCTGAAAGTTTTCTGACAGATTCAGTGACTTAGCAGTGGATAGCAGACAAGGTTGGGAAAGAAACATCCGGAGCAGCTAGCAAAATGTGGCATGCAGGCTGTATTTTCAGTCATCAGTCACTCCATTTAGATTTAAAGGGGCATTGTGTAGTTTTGGACATTCGTACTCAGAGTTGTAATATATATATTATCAATGAAGTCATAATACAAACTCAGAAATATTTATTTCCTCCATAAGTGAATAAACAAGCTGTTCTCAGAGGAAAATAAAGTCGCAGAACACTGTTTGAAGTTAGAAAGGTGGCAGGGTCCACCACATATAAACACAGCATAAAATTGTGTTGTTCTTTAAGCTTAGTTAGATTGTTCAGTTTATTCAGTCATGAAAACAAAGAGAGTAGGAGCAGGAGAAAAAAAACAAGGTCTTTCTCAAATTTCTCCCCAAAACTACACAGTGCACCTTTAGAAAAACTGAAAGTGTACAGTTGCATGAGAAATATAGTACATACAGGGAGGGGAGAGAAAGACTATAGATAAGTTAGAGAGTACCATGCAAGAGAGAGCTACCTTTAGTCCCCAAAATAAGCATCGTTTCTTACACACTGACACACACACGAACATCCTTCTCATTGTTATCCCCCACTTCATATACTTTTCTGGTGTGCACCCTGGCAGACCTTGTTAACAGAGTCAGGCATCTATGGTTGTGAGAGAAGCTGAACGGAAGCTGCTGGAGCTCAGATGAGATGCCAGTTGACAGTTGGTTATTTCTGGTGCTGCAGTGTGTGCACCTAATTGATTGTTATGGGGACAAGCTACACACTCGTCACATACTGTATGTACGTATGCCCACCGAAACACACGCTGCTGTTTTTTTTTTTAATATGCAGAGCCAAGGGTGTGCAAGCCTGAACGCATGCCCGTAAGAAAGCGGTCGAGCTCACTCATTCACTTGAATTTGGCAACAATCTCAAAAACTTGGCAGAGAGTACAGAGAGGGTTTTATCAGTGAGCAGCTCTGCTGGTTGGAGACTGTGGCCCACTCCACCCAAGGCTGATTAGCCTCCAAGAATCAACTGCAGTTCGTCCGCGTCTGTTTGTGTGTGTATGAGAGGAAGTGTGTGGTTTGGCAAAGAGGACAATTTATTTGCAGGTAACTTTAGTCCTACGTTAGAAACACCTAAAGAGGTTAAAGGTTGTAGTCCACGCCTTGTGTGCTGTGTCCCTCTTTAATGGGGCCACATTGGGGTTTTTGTGTCGCAAAACCTCGATTGGCCAAATATTATAACCTTAGGTTGATCTGGCAAACTTCAGCAAATACTTACTCATTTACACATTCAGGAAATCCAGGACCAACTTCAGCATTCACTTGGAGTCATTTATCTGGCCACCTACTGTGATGAGTGTAAGTCTAACATTCACTCTCTTTTAGCTCTGTCGTCTCCACCAGCTTTCATATAAATATCTGGTTCTTTAGCTGTAAAATGTTCCACTATCATCACCAGTTAAGTCCGTCCATCTGCTATTTGATGCTGGTCAGGTAATGCCATAGTGGGTTTCGTGAGAGGTCTCTTGCTGAAAACTGCTGCCAGATGTGGCTGGAAATGCCATGGAGTGGTGTGCTAATGAGTCCTAAAACACGGAAATCAATTAGCATTTCTGCACATCTAGTTCCCTCGTGTCAAATGCCTGAAATAAGGTATGTGGTAACCACAATCTTGAGATATTTACACGTTTTGATCTACGACTGGAAGACATTATTAAATGTCACGATTTAATTATAAAGAGCATGGGTGTGTTAAAAATGGTGGTTGCTAACAGGCGGCCAAAGACGGAGGGCTTTGAGACAGAGCCAAAATAGTGATCTTGTCAGCCATGAAACCAAAACAAGAAAGATGCTAAAATGCTTTGGCGAGCTTGGGGGTGCTGCAGAGTCAGGTGATAATTCCCTGTAGGATTTCTCTCTCCGAGCGAACCATTTTACCATCGTCATCAGGAGCCATTGCAACAACTGGTCATTAGTAAGCCTCGTCCTACCTGCTAAGAAGGCGTTAGTTAAGACCGGGCTTTGCAATCGCCTTGTCTTAGCGATGCACGTCCACGTCAGTGCTATGTGACGGTAGCTATTGCCCTGCAGCAGTGTGTGTTACTAGGATACATTCGTTATAACAGGGGCAACGGAACAGGGAAGAGCGTAATGCATGTGTGGTGGAGTGAGAGTGACTGAAAATGACAGAATACAAGCGGAGCAGAAAAGAAAGGTTAGCGGTACGTTTAACAGGAAATGTACAGAGTAGATTACAGCTAGTCAGTGAATAAAGGCTGCAGCAAAAAAGAGTTAATCTTTTTTTCACATTTGGCCACAATTTTGACTTTACTCCTGAGTAGGTATAAGATTTCTGACCGGTCTTAGCGAGACAACGGCTTAAGCATTGACGGCATAACCAACACCTGACCTACTGTTACAATAGAAATAATAAGCTCAGCTTTAAAGTTGCAATAAAGATGCAATACGTAAGGATTTAATTTGAAAATGCCCCCATTCCGTTGCATAGCTAACTCAGCTAACTAGCTAAACTGAACTAAGCAGCAGCTAGCTGTCACTCTGGTGACATACTGCAACTATTTGTTTTGAGTATGAATTTGTTAGAAACGTAGTGTTGCAGGCCGCAAAACCAAAACAATAGATCGAAAACAGTCGAAAAAACCCAGAGTCAGGTTTGAATTCTTCTATAGGTTTTTCACTACAAGCAACACTTTCACATGACGAATAGTCATTTAATCGATCATTAGTATACAGAGTTTCATTAGTACAGAGTTAACACATGATGCCTTGTGTGATATATGTGCATTTGTGTTAATTGTGACTGCATATGTGTGTGTTCTTAACACCAAGACACACTGAGCATCTATGATTGTGTGAGCTGTGTGAGTCTGGAGGACGCATAACGTCTCCTTTACAGCCTTTCAGTTTTTCTGGCTCTGCGATGTAGTTCTGATGCCACGCTGCAGTCCTCAAGGATCTTTACCAGAGCTAGCTCTCTCTTTTGGTCGTCTGGTTTATTTAATTTATTTATTGTTTACTTTTCTCTCTCACTCCATCTCTGATCCTGTCAGTGGCAGGTTTTTTTCAGAGGAGATGCTTCATAAATCTAGAATTTCTCTTTAAACAGAAAAGATAGATGCCTCGTGAATCTGTTTTTCTAGCTCCTGATGTGACCTCTGTTCCAGGCTGTTTGCTCATTGCAGTGAAATCCCTGTGCTGCCTCTGACAGCAGGTTGAGGAACATAGAACAAAAGAGCAGGATGCTTCAGTTCAGGTAGCATTTAATTAGGTGCTGTATGTTTTTTTAGCAGGCCGTGAGCAGATGATATGTAAATGTTTATGTAGATGTGTTCTTACAGGACTAGCTGAAAGCCAAAATGTATTCGTGGACCCACTTCCTATGACATGAACATTCATATGGTTTTAATTAGCATGAGTCTCCGGGTGACATTTTGCAAAATGAGTCTGAAAAATCTCCAGAACCTGAGGCGCAGGGCAATTTTACAAGCAATAAGTGCCCTAAAATGAATACACAAGTTTTTAATACCCTTCAGTATTGAGCAATGATAACTGGCAACAAATGCGCAAGTACAACGTTCATCTTCAGGCAAGTTTTAGGCAACTTACATTGCCCCAAGAAGTTGCCTTGTGTATCATTACCCTGTAACATTTGTAGATACGGTATGTATTCTCTTGTCCAACATACATTCAGGGCCCTGTTTTAGTGTAGGCACACTGTGCATTGCAGGTTCTGTGCCTTGATTCATAAGAAGAAGGCCCACAGACTCAGGTTCTGACAAAGCAGCAGGGGTGCACTCAGCACAGTACAAAGATGGGGGAGGAAGTTGCTGAATTAACTGTTTTGAAGTTTTATGAATCCAGTGCATTACTGTGTCTTACTTTTGACAATGAAAAGCCTCTCTTTTTTTCTTCTTCTTTAGTTTTTTTTTTGCGGGCAAACACCCGCAGGTAGCATAAATGTGTTCATCCTACATCAGCATAACTCTGTGTTGTTGTTGTTGTTATTATTGTTGTTGGTTATTTTTGATTCCTATGTGGGCCTGTGGTTAAAAAAAAAAAAAATAAATAAATAAACATCCCCTTAATTATCATTGATTAGCCATCAGGATTAAATAAATATATACATATATATATATATATATTTCTTTTCTTTTCTTTTGCTGTTCATGTTGTTCATGTTTGTTCATTACTTTGCCCTCCAGTTATTTGTGTTGTGATCTGAGATTGTGAAGTGACAGATGTGTCGTGGTGTTGTCCAGCTCTGAGCTGGGTTCCCAAAAGTATTTGTCACTAGTGTGTTTTTGCAAAGCTTTGCTTCGGCTGATGTTGCAGCAAATATTTTTTTAATGGAAGCATATACATAAATCTGTTTATTTTCACTATGTTGGTCAGATGGGATGTATAGGGACACAGGTTGTATAATACTGGCAATGAGGTTTTATTTAATAATACTATCCTAAGTAGAAATGTCCACAAAAGGTTATATTTAGTACTAACAAGAAAGTTAACAGGGATATATTTGGAACAACAACCTGGCATATTTTAGGTGTATTTTAATAGTTGAGTGCTTTCTAACCTCCTGGCTTCTCTTTCTCGGATCCAAAAGGCCAAAACAAATCAATACAAATTCATTTCAACATGAAATAATTATGTTTTGAGTGTGTGATTGAACAAAGACTTTTTTTAATGATCACTGTCTCGTAACCCACACAGCTTGAGAACCGCCTGCCGTCAACTGCTGAGTGTTTTGTACAGACATTTTGGGAAACACAAACCCAGAATCCCCCTCCTGTTCTGATCTCTCTCGCTGTACTGTGCTGTTTCCCTACAGTGATTGACATGGTAGAAACCTGGTATGCTTTGTGGTCTCAGTGGATCAGTATTGCCATGTACTCTGTATGTGAAAATGTGATTTGGGAGGTTTACTGAAGTAAATGAAAAGTTTTGATGGTGTTAAAAAAAAACAATAGAAAACTCAACATATGGAAGGGAGGAGTCGACCCACGCAGATGGCATGTGTGGGGAGGTTTGTGTGAAACACTGCAAAGTTAAATATAACCTTATTTATGTTCTAATGCTTTCCAATTTGCATTTAATCCCTATGATGACTGTGTAAACATTTGGTCGTAGAAACCCCTTTCAGTGAAATACACTTAGCCACACAAAGGAACTTGTGCCACTGCAAACTATGCACTTATACAATAAGCGCTGACTTCACCCTCAAGTG